>CM023484.1:127625052-127821435 GCA_013339685.2 Hyalomma asiaticum
CGCGTAGTTATAAAGCGAAATTCAGTAAAGAAGAAGAAAAATGCACATGCTGTGAGGAAGATAGGGAAACGACGGAGCATGTTCTGATTGAATGTGGAAATATCCACCCAGGTGCACGTTTGGGCACCACCCTACATGAAGCCTTGGGTTTTAGGGCGAACAACGGGAAGCTGAACATAGCCACGATTGAAATAAGAGACGGTTAGAATACTCGTGGCAGAAAACTAGAGAGAACGGACAAAAATAATTACAGGAAAAAATAAGGACTTTCTGCCATAAGGGGCAGAGAACTGGGCTATGAATTTTCGTTTTTGCTATAGTATGGCCGATTTAATTGAAGTAGATTTAAAAGGCATGAGACCAACTTAGAGAGAGAGGGGGAGAACAGAAAAGTTCTTAAATTTTTTTACGAGCCTGGTGGCGCACATGTACAAAGGGGACGCTCATAGCATCCATCCATCCATCCATCCATCCACCGTCGCCACGCGTCCGCGGCTTACTTCTGATTGGTGCTTGTTTCGTGGCGGTCGCAAAAAATGGGTCTCGACCCATTCGAGCATCTGCCGCGCGTTGCTGCCGCTTTTCATGAATCTCGCCGCTCGCGTTGCTGCCGCTTTTCATGAATCTCGCCGCTCGCGTTTTTGCCGCTAGTGGGGACCGGCCTTTAGTCGCCACCGTGATTGAGGCCACGGGAAAACAAACCGTACTGCAGCCTTGCTTCCGAATGGCGGCACCGCACGGTTTCTAATTATTTCTTTCTATAGCTTTCGAGTAAATCGATTCTTTTAGAGCAGACGCCATTTCATTGTACGTTTACACTGAACACTATCATACCCACACGTCACCGAATAGTACCATGCCGGCCCGTAGTATAAATGCGGTTAGCGGTAACTGTGGTTTGCTCCGGTTAACTGAGGTTCGTCGAAACTGAGGTTAGCGTGCCTGTGTAACTGGGCAGTGGCGTAGGCAGGCATGGGCTGACCGGGCTGAAGCCCCCCCCCCCCCCCCCCCCCCGAAATTTTTCCGGCCGGTGCCCCACTGCCTATCTATGCTGGCCCATCACATATACGAACAAAGGTGTCCGCTCGGCGAAGGTGCGGCTACGGGCATTCGCGTCTTTGTGGTGGGCTTAAAAACGAAGAACGCGGCTCTTTCAACTTGCAAAGGAAGTTATCACTCTATGGCGGGGAAAGTTGTAGCTTGTCTGCAGGGGACGGTGCTGGCAAACGAGGGGCATATGTCATTTATCGGCAAAGGATGCGGCGATAAGAGACTGAAAGGGGAGCTTGCAGTCTTTGCAGCACAGCACTGCGGCAGGCAGACGCTTCTGCAATGTGTTGACAATTAGCTCTCTGCGGTGATGGAAGAACATGGCGAGTCTGCGTACCCGGAAACATGCGTGGTTTTGTTGCGGGTGAAACGTTCGTAGGCCAAGGTCATCGAGCTAGCGAACCAAACACAAAGCAAAGTACGCCGCTGTTCCCTGTGCAACGCCTTCTGTGCCGCCCGATCCTTCTTCCCCTCTTATTCCTGTTTCTGTGGGGCGCTGACGCTTTTGGTACGTTGTATGCGGTCGCGTGGGGAATGTGGCGTACAGTGAATGCGTCTTTTTTTCTTTTTGAGCAGTACCCCTACATGGGTGGCCCAATACAGCTTCGCTTTCGTCATTTTTCTTGACGACTTACACATGGTAGCAACGTGCGCTCACGCGTGTCCCCTTGCGAGAACGATGCCCCAGAGAGAGAAAATTTCAACCAACCTTCCGAGTGGACAGCACTGCTTTGCAGTGCTATCCACAAGCTAGTAAACTACGGAATAACGAGTCGACAAAAAGACCGCGCTGCGGTTCATCGCCGAGCGTGCACAAGGGTCAACAACTCCGCTACCACCAGGCGGTGGTCGCGACATTCATTCAAGAAGGGGTGACCATATTCGTATCGTCGCTTTCGCGGCAATATGTCTCAAGGACAGCAGCAGCTCTCCGTTTTCTGGGGAAGCTCATCTTCGCAGCGCCAACAAATGAGCGAGACCTCGAATGCTAAGTCATTTTCTTCAACTGATTTGTACTTACATGATACCTTATATCCTCTGACAATACAGTGGCTTTTTAACGTGCCTACGAGATGTGGATTATATGTGAATTCTCTGATCATATTTGAATAGTCCCTTGCTATTGCTCAGATGTGGTCATACGATGTCTTCTTAATCACAGCAAGCCAGGAAATTAACTTGACATCATTTCATTTCTTGAATACAATATACAGCGTTGCCGAAATAACTACCGAAATATAACAGCCGAAATAACTACAGTCACCGAGACGATTGATCGATCAATCAGTACATGACACAATCCATGAGCGGCCAATGGGAAAATAAAATGAGAAAAAATCTCATTATATCAATTCCTGTTTCGGCTACAGTATCTGGTCGAACAACTCGAATAGAGAAGGCTACATTTTCAAGCAAAAGTGCAAAAGAGCGCAAGAGAACGGGGACAAAAACAAAACACGTGCAAAGGACAGGCATTCCAAGCATGCAAAAGAAACTTGCCCACATCGAGCCTCTGCTCATTCAAGTAAATAAATTTATCACGATGCTTTATGTCGAAGAAACTAGTGTTTAGATGCATGAAACAGGAAAATTCTGCTACTGTTAATTCAATTCCAAGTTAAAGCACCGAGAAAGTCCTGCAATTATTCGCCATTGGCATTGTTACAGTTGAGGGTTGTATGCACTACCATTATTTGCTTGCCTGGCGTACGGAATCGGGGACGAAAATATGGCATGTCTGTAACATGCAACTCACTGAACGGGATATTACTTCTCTTTTAGGCAGAAGGAAACTCACTATTCTTGGACCTCGCGTAGTAACGGAGCGAAAGAAGTTGTTTACATCAGCCCCCATGTTTTTCAACAGCGACCTAAGTGACAGCGAAATAAGAAAGTAAGAACGTACAAAGCCCGATGAAGGTCATAGGGCGTGTAAGAACCATAAGAAAGCTTTCTTTTACAAACTTCTTTTTAACCTTGACGTGTCTAAATCGAGCGCTATGGATGTAATATTGTCAAAGTGTAGCAAGCGATCTCGTAAGGTTAAAACACATGACCTTTCAGTTTGCAAAACCAGTGAGATACGGCTAGTAGTAGTTGATAATCTAGTATTTGTCGATGCTAGTGCTGCATCAAGTGAGTACATTTGTGAACTTCGCAAGTTAGAAGCTTACGGCGAACGTAATTGATACAGGAAATATTGGGCCTAATACCGACCCTTGTGCCATTGTGGCTCCCCGAGGCGCGTCGACGGGCCGAGACACGGGCGAGACACAATCCTATTTTTCGACTGCCGCTGCGGTCAGAGAATCGCTGGGGCTTTCGTTACCCGCGAGTTTTGCGGCAACCTCGCTTTGACAGCAGAGCTGACGTTTGCGCGGCGGCCCCAGATGAGAGTGTGCATTAGTCGGCGACCTTGAACAGAATGTCGACGCCAAAGCGAACCCAGCGCGCTCATAAGTGCTTGAATAAAGCCATCGGAGCATCCCCGGTATGCTTCGATCACCGAGCAATGCAGTAAGTAGAACTGCTTCTCGTACGCGCACATCTGACCGGCCACAAAGGAGGCACAGCCTACAGGCGCGTCTTTTCACCAGGCACTTCCAGCCTGTGGGCGCCTAGACGGTGCCAAATTGCTTGCACCTGGAGTGCTTCGGAATGGAAGCGGTGGTAGCTAACGCTCGTTACGATAATCTGTACACAAGTGTCGCCGGTTAGGCTGTCCGACGTCCTGTCCGAATGTCGAGTTTTGTGTATGTTTATATTTTGCTTTTTATATTTTTGGAGAGGAGCTGGTACTGCGTTACACTGTGGAGGCGAGTCCCAAACAATGGTCGCATGGCGGGTTGGACTGGTGCGATTTCTACCGGCGACGTTGCCGTAGACAACCATTAGATAGACGCCCTGGTGAGGCGGGCTGTCGGAGAGAAAAACTCGTCTCGGGACAGAGGACAGGGTGGAATTTTGGAGATTCGGGAGACTCGAAGAAAGGCCCTCTGTCGTGTGAAGAAGTAAGCTTCGTTTGCTATCTCTCGTGCAAGCCTGGCCGTTCGGCTCTCCAATCTCGGAGAGACGATGTAGTCTGCGAGAGCACGATGCGAGCAGCAATGATCGGGGAGAATCCGTGAGCCACGGCGCCTTCGAGAGCACCCAAGCACCAGTCCACAGGCCGGCGACGAGACCTATGCGCCGATGGAGCCCACCCAGATAAGCGTTGTCTTCGTTGGCGGCAGCAAGCGCACTTAAGACATTGCGCCGTTAGTTTATGAGCTGTTTTACCCATTGTATCTGCCGTTCATTGATGAGTTTGTTTCCGCTGTTAATTCCTGTGCTGCGTTGCTCTTTGTTTGCCTTGCATCATTACGTTCGCTACTAATTGTTAAGTGTATACTTCGATCATGTTCACATATTAAATTCCATGCTTTGATGGCTTAATTAAGACTGTTTCCTCTTCCCGGCCCCAGCACGAATCCGGTTTGGTTAAATGGTTGTTGAGGTGTGTGGCCAGAGGGGGTGATTGCGTGAAGAATTTCGAACGGAGTCGTAGCGTAGTTGTGGTACTTGTGAATTGTTGCGGCTTAGAACGCCCTCCCCCTTTGCGCGAAGTAGGGACATCTCAACATTCCGGAGTTCACTTCAGTGAGTTCCAAATCAGATTTATTGATCGCAACTTGCATTCCGCATGCCTCGAAGTAAATGTAGGATTAATCTGGCGTTAGTCCCAATAGCACCATGGGATTTTTAATTTATCTGGCTAGAAGTGTGAAGTGACAAACCGCATAGAAAGCTTTTTCAATATTAAGAGATATTTTAGCACGTTTTCAGCTTAACAAATGTGTCAGTAATTATTCTTGAAAGGGCCAGGATGGTGGTGTTTGTGAGTTTAGTGGAGACAAAGCCATGTTTTGGGAGGCCTACAATGTTAATGAGGACGGCATTTTTCTGTAACGCAATAGACTTAATTCTTTTAAAAAAGAAGTGGTAATATGTTCACGACAGATAGATCTGGAGCGGCTTATAATCACAATCGCAGGCGAATCTCTGTTCTTCCTGCAAATGTATCGAAAATTTGGTAAAAGAAGCGCCTATATAATGTAGCGAACAGGTAAGTTTCGGTGAGGAATCCATAAATACGAAATATATACCAAAATGTCGTCCTGTATGTCTACTAGCATGTTAAGTTGGAGAGAGTCTTCCGGAGTTTATCAGGACAACGCCACGATCAATTTATAAAGTGTTTCAAAAAATGTGTTTGTTATAGCGTCATTTTCAGCTTACCTACCTCAGGTATGCTGCCCGCTGTTCCCGGCTGCGCCTGCTATCACGAATTCTTTACACCATTTCATGCGTATGTGTACATCGATAATTATACTTTATTTTGAAATTATCACAAAGGTAGTAGCGTGCGCAAGTGACGAATCTTCGCGGTGGCGGGGAAATAAATGTCTTTCTACTAGATTTCGTCGATACATTGCATTCTGTAAATGTTTTGAATGGGCGAGAGTATCGTTATTTCGGGACCCAGTTGATATGACAACTGAAGGCTGAAGTAGTTCGCAGATGCTGAACGAATGTATACTTATTGGGCGACGGTCTGCGCAAATGCGCCGCGTGCACATTTTCGTTCCGAATATATATATATATATATATATATATATATATATATATATATATATATATATATATATATATATATATATACACACACACACACACAGTGAGGCTCCGACTCCGTCCATCCTGTCCGTCGAAAACTCCTAGCCCCCCCCGAAAAAAATATCTGGCTACGCCACTGTAACTGGGGTATTACTCGTTTCGGGAGCGCAAGAACGCTAGGGTTTCAAGCGGGCGTTTAAAATGTGCCACTGAATATTTCGCTGAAATATTTTGGAATCGGATGAAACGCCGCAAAGGCTGCGCCCGTTGGGGGAAAGTGAGTTACCGTCGGCATTCCGCAGCAACATTCAGCTTCCATGTGATGCCACTGCTTTGTGCTTCGCATGGCACACCGGCACGGAGCCGTGTGACGTCCGTGTCTCGAAGCACGTTACGTTTTCGACGTCCATGGAAGCTGCTGCGACGCAGGAAAACTTGCATGCTTGCCGCGTGTTTTGTCGTGGCGTTAAGATGGACGAGCTTTGCGTAAGCAACGAGTTCGATGCTGCCCAGGAGTTGAAGAAGGTCGACGAAATGCGACTTTGTCCAGGGTGTGGTATTGAGCCTGTCACCTGTGGTCAGTGCGTGTTTTTTGGTGTCAGTTTTCCCGTTGAAGAAAAAAAAATTACATTTTATTATGGCTTGCGTGGCCTTCATCACTCTGGGTCAAACAGCAGCGCAACAGGGACGAAGTTCACCCACACAGAAGCATCCCAAGCGCACGGTCTCGTTTCTCTCCGTTGCACTGCTGTTATAACTGTGGTCCAACTCGCTCAAACCAAAGTTTTATTTCATCAATAGTCGTTTGAACATGCTCGTTAATTTTTTAGAACTACTGGGACCTCATAGGTGATTGTGTCCCTGTTGTTTCGTACTTGCGTTCCCTTGGAAAACGTATCTCGGAGTAACGGCCGATGGAAACCACTCCGAACTTGCGAGCGCCCGCCGAAAAGCGCACCCGCCTGCGGGCTCTGGCGACATCTACCGGAGCATAGCAAAATATTTCACATGGCTTGCGCCTTTCACGACACTATGAAAAACTTCTTTACCAGCTCGCAAGGAACGCGCCTTCACCCCCGAGAGACAACGCTGACGCAGGCAGCGTCTGCTAGCGTCAAACCAACGCCTCCTCTATTTGAGGCGTTGGTCAAACGGATGCAGATGCGGTGTGCACCCCCCGTGCACACCGCAGCGGGAGATGGAGTAATTTTTTTTTTTTTCGTGTAACTATAACTCAAGGTAATGCCGTAAGAATTCCAGCGGGAAACGACGCGAGCACAAAGAAGGAACGCAAAGTTCTGAGGCTGGACTTACAACTGAAGCTTATTGGAAAATTTTTGTTCCATTGAAACCCCACTGCAGATGCGCAAGCACCAGATGTTGTAAGGCAACCGATAACGCACCATACAAAAAAAAAAAAAAAGGTGATACAGAACACACGGAGAACAACGTGCCACTGCCTAGTTTTAAATGATTTCACACGTGCTCTGCAGAGCATCCTTAGTGGTTTGTCAGAAATTTAATCTCTTTATCATTGAGATGTACCGAAGGTTCACTAACACATAAATCGGCACCCAGCTGCCTGAAATGGAGAGCTTCGCCTATCTCCCTTTCCAATTTGCCGCGCTCTCTCCCCACTATCGATACACCCTGAAAATGTGCATCACACTCGCACCTCTTGCAATGCAAAGGTAAATCCCCCCTCCCCGCCCCCCCCCCTCCCGTACTTGATGGGAGCAGATTGCGATGGTCGACATGTTATAACAGTGGTAGGCACCGGCGATATAACGAGGCCTTGTAGCGACGTCGCGGCGCGGAGGCCCCGTCCGCCGCTCTCAGCGGCCACTAGATAAAAAATGTTTCAAGGTAGCGACACTCATTGTTCTCTGTGCCGTCCTCCTCACCCTCGCGCGTACTCCTTTCTCCGTCATCCGTGTCTGTGACTGGTGCATTCCTTGCACGTGGCATTGTTAGTGGCTGGTGGTGACATTTATTTTTCTGCAAAAAGGTTCAAGACTAGTGCGCATGCGCCTATGGTCCCGGTCAGATTGTGGCCGTGACGAAATCCTAGCCAAGACGTACGCTGCAGAAGAGAAGCGTTCCAGTTGGCGCCATGTCGGCCAAGCTTGCTACTCGGTGCATGTTGATCGCTGCTCGCTAGTTTTTATTGCGATAGTAATTATGTGGACAGTCTCGGCTGGTTTTTGCCGTCGCCGTCATGAACCGTATATGCATAAGTATGTATATATATATAAAAGTCCCAAAGAAAAATAATTCAGATAAATGCTTCCGAAGCGCGGAATCGACCCAGGAACCTCTCGCTCCGCAGCGCGTGGCGTTAACCACTACGCCACAAAGAGCAGATCCTCCTGGGAGCTAACGGCGAGCCTTATATACACACCCTTTACCGCTGGCAGGATTCAGAGACTGCAGGCGCTTATAAGCGTTTCTTCATTACCAGCGAGATGGCGCGAGGAGCTCAACGGGCGCTTTTAAGAGTCGGCCAGCTCGCTCGCTTCTTCTCATGTTTGCGCAGGGCCTTGCCCTTCCGCTGTCTGCTCGCGCGGTTGTCTCGTGGCGAGAGGAAGAGGGATGTTTCGAGCTTTGACCGTGATGTCCGCGCTGATGTTACGGGAGCGTACGAAAGTCACTTGAGCTCAAGGGACGCCGCTAAGCGAACAAACAGAAGATGAGCGCGAACTATCAAGTGTCACAGCTCGACACTTGAAGCACGCTAGTTTCCTTCGCTGCTTCGGCTGCCTTTGCAACAGGAGCGCTGTTCAAACTGAGAATATCCATTGTGACAGCTTATTCGCGCTCGTTCGGTGTGTATCTGTGCGTTCGTTTCGTGCGTGCTTCACTTGATAGTTCGCGCTCATCTTCTGTTTGTTCATTTAGCGGCATCCCCTAGCTTCGTATGTGTAGCTTTGCGACACACAACGTATAAAGCCCTTCGTACCAGCACGCGCTGCCAACGGGAGGCGCTCACTTAGCAAGTGCCTGTTTGCTACAATTAATATTGCTCCTGAAGCTGCGAGCCTCACTTCGTATAACATTACAGTTTCTTGCTATCGCATTCATTCTTCGCCCTTGCGACGAAACTGACTTTTTTAACAGTGCCGGGTTGCTGTGCTGTGGGCTGCAGTCGCAAAACGGGATGGTTATGCTCTCTTCAACATACCTCGTGGTGTTCGAAATGGAGCACGCCGTGAAGTGTGGACATGAAACATTTCACGCGTCCGTGCAATGCCGTCGACAGCTGATTTGTCGGCTTTTGTTGAAAGCAACGCGCGTCTATTGCGAGCTCGTTACAAATATTTGTGAGTATGTACGTACGGTTGAATAGAGCTGCAGTGCTTAATGAACGCACTTTCAGGAACATCCTGGCATCACAATTGCGAAAATGGTCGTAATTTAGATGCGAAGCAGCTTATGGTCGGGGCTATGTCACTCCCTCCCTCCATCGTCCGCCGTGCGGCGTCCACACCCGCACTGCGCATTCTCCCGGCGCGCGTTCTCTTGTCTTTTCCATCTGCTGTCGTGAGTGAGAGCGAACGGCGCGCGTTGACTATGGAAACGCTCTTGCTTCGATGACCGCGTTACTAGCTCGCAAGGAACGAGAACGCGCCCTCGCTCGCGAGAGGTAACGTTGACGCCGGCAGCGTCTGCTAGTGAGTTTCTTGACTGAAAAAACCGACTGCTCGCGGGGCGCAACCGTTCACCTGCCACCCCTCATATAGGCACTTGATCGTGACCTGCAATGCACTGCCGGTGGGAGGTTTCTCTTGTGCGTAGTTGAACCATTAGGATTTGCAGCGTGCGCGTTAACTAAATGTAATCCGGAACTCGGCACGATCTACGACATGGGAGTGCAGGAACCTCTTAAAGATTAGCAGCATAAGTGACGACGCGTGTGTAAATATACACACGCGTTGTCACTCATTTACATGCATGAGCGGGCAATGTCACGGGTGATCTACGGTAACACAGAACGATCCCCTAGCGCATAACCATGAAAGCATTTAGAGCTTTCTAAGACTAGTCAGGTAAGGCCTTATTAAGCTGTCTAGTTCAATGAAGCCTAATTAAAAATAGTTAAGTGAAGCCTAGTTCAGACAGGACTAATCCAACCAAGGTAGATTGACCTAATTTAACCTTAATTAGGCTATGACAAATAATACACACTTAAGCTGAATATAATTATTCGGAGTAAATGAGATACAATACTAATAAGTACGTCTAATTAACGTAAAGCGAATTAAGCGCTGATATAGATTAAGCTGATATAGAGAAGTCTAGTGTAAGCAAGCTTAAACTGATTACACCGAGTTTAATTAAGCTAATACTGATTAACCTAAGGTTAATAAGCCTGAGTCTAGTAAAGTGAAGCCTAATTAAGCTGGAGTTATATATGACAGGACTAATTAGCTTAGCAATAACTAAATGACATCTAATTAAGGCAATAATCATTAAGCGTCGCTTAGATAAGTAATATAACATCTAGCGTTACTTGGGATATGCTAATTAGGCGGAGCTTAATTAGGTAGGTTTTATTAACCCAAGTCTCATTATGCCATGGACTGATTAAGCCCAGCTTAATAAGCTATGCCTTATTAGGTTAGGCTAATTAAACAGAAGCTAATTAATATTAGTTAGGTCGTTGCTAATTAACTTCATACTAAATCAAGCCTAAATGAGCTCTATTAAGGTAAGCCTAATTAAGCCATACATTAAAAGCTTAATCCACTTTAATAACACTAATCTCTCTTAATGTACCGTATTCTTAAAGTACCGTAATCTTGAAGTACCGTAATCTGTCTTAATCCACCCTAATGTGCCTTAATGAGCTCTAATCCGGCCTAATCCGGATTAGTCTTAGTCGTGTATTCCACCTTATTCAAAAAAAATCATGTTATGAAAAGTCATGCTATTCAGTTCGACTCCTAGAAGGTGGCGCATTGGAGTCCCATAGGGTATAAATCCGCCTACGATCACTAACCCATCGTTAAGGTTTGGGAATCATCAGGCTGCTGGCATGCATTTGTTGACTTCTTGGGAAACTATATTTTTTATGGTGGCTTTTGCACCGCACCGTTTACGTCGACGCCTGGGTAGTTTACGGACACCTTCCAGTGGCATCTATGAGACTTGCGCATTAACAAAAATACGTTTTTACATATCTCCAGCAACTATTTAAAGGGGTCGTGAAAAGAATTTGGAGGTGCCGGTTTGTAATTTTCACTGCTTCAGTGCGCATTCGACAAGCCGATTCCGAAATATTTCGGCGAAATATTCAGTGCACATTTAACAACGCCCGTTGTTAAATCTCAGCTTTCTTGCCCTCCCGAAACGACTATGCGACACTATCGGCCGGCGTGGTGCTATTTTAGTTAAGATACTTTTAAGTTCAAAGGCACAGTGAACTCGCGTTTGCTCTAAAGGAATCGATTTACTTGAAAGCTAGAAAGGAAGAAAATACTTGGAAACCGTGCGGTGCCACCATTCGGAAGAAAAGCGGCAGCACTGTTTGTTTTCCGATGGCCTCCGAAGGCGCGCCAATCTCGGAGGTATGACGGCTGCTAAGATGACGTCATCTGCAGAGTTGAGGGGAACGCGCGCAGTGAAACCGAAACCGCGTTTTTTATCGCTCTAAATCAACGCACACGGTGCAACGGAACAATGCATATTGTTGATTGGAGGATCAGGATCCTGAATACGCGCTTAGTACAAGATGTTCAGAAAACGTTTCACGACCCCTTTAACCTAGGCGCTCACAACGCAAAGAAAAGCGAGCGCACGGCAAGCGCGCTTTCGGTTTTAAGAAACGCGCGTTGCGAAGGGCCCGCAAACGGGCGCGGCGGGCGTGTCTGCCGTCGGCCAATAGCAGCGACGCTCCTTGTACGTGCTCTATGACGAAACAAAGCATACACATGGAGCGTGAGGAGAAGCCTCTTTTTAAGTTGAGGGGTTTGGGGAAGTGGAAACTTTGTGCTCAGCTTGTGAACGCTACGCCTCGCGGATGACTACAGAATTTGTCTGGGATGTTCATTACAGCCTAGGCTAGCCGTAGAATATGTTTTTTGTTTTCACCAAGCCCGGGGGTGGTTCAGGACCCCTTTAATGGGGGGTGCTTCACAGAGGCCGTTACGTTTGATTCAATAAAATATAAGCGTATGCACGCACGTACACCAGTCTTGTTTTGCATCTATCATGGCTCACCGTGGCCAGTCAAACAAATACAGGGCATAAAATGTTGTGCCTGTGGGTTATATATGATTTTGTCAATTAGATGAAACAGAGAAATTGAGATAAACAAACATTCGTCGCACATTGGTGTTTCACCAGACATTGAGCAAACTTGTATTGCTGTGTGTGAAAGTCGATATGTTCAGCTATGAATTACACTGCCTCCATGACCATGTTGTCCACATGCATTCTCTCATTACTGTGATTCAGCTATAGAACAGATGGCGTGCAGATAATTGCTACTTGACCTACACTAAATAAAAAAAATTGTAAAAAATGCAGTGGCTAAGTAATGTTCTTACCACTGGCTTGATTTATAATTTAATCCCAGTGAGGACAAACAACCAAGAAAATTATTCTAGTGCCTTAAAAATGATAGCTGATCAATCTTGTCAGTGCAGCATGAAGAAGGGCACTTAAACTTAAAATGCAAAAGAGAGGAAAAATACTAGGAAAACAATACAAAATACTTATCTATGAAATATAATGCATATTGAACTAATAAATGGACAAATACACCGAACAGTTTATTAGCGTAGTTAATATCACAGGCCAGCAAATGAATTATTTACGTACCTGATGATGGGCCATGGATGGGCCATGGATGAACGGCGTTCGTGTTGTTCACTGCTCTCCTTGTGTCCGTGTCCTGCACGCCTCTTCTTTTGATTATGGATGAATTATAGTTCTGAAAACGATTGGCTATTTTCCTCATGCCTACTTTACTGAAAAAGATACGAGAGGTGTTTAACCTCTCATAACAATGCTCAGCTGCACTGTTTAATTTTCCCTATCTTGTACTTACCCTAGGTTGCCCAGAACAAGGTTATGATACAGCAGGTGTGGCTTTCATTCATCGTCACTCACTTTCATGGGGTTTTAAAACACCGTTTGCACGCGTATCTTACACACGTCAGTCATCAATGTAGAAAAACGGCAGCTGTTGATACGGTCAACATTTTTTTTTTACTATTAGGTATTTTAAAGCTGTCAATCTTACAATAAGAAATACCTGTGCAAATGGCCTCGCATGCATATGTAAAATAGCTACTTCAAATGTGAGGTCCATGATATATGTTGCACCGAAACGCTTAATAAGCATTGAGCCTTGTGATCATTAATAGGCAAACTCATACTGGACTTGGGAAGGCTCATCAGCAACGTCTTTGGATGTAGCAGCACCTTTGCCGGTACATTTCTTCAACATGTTAATATAGCACGCGTGCTGGCGCCACTGCTTTTCAAGTAACCCCAAACGCGAAGAATGGACGTCGCAGATATGTGGCTCGGTTTCCTTCAGACTTTTGCAGGACCAAAGGCTTCCCCATTTCGATGCTGGAGAGTACACCAAAACGCGACGAGTCGTCCTCGATGCGGTACTGGTTGTTGGGCACAGAGCCGCTCACCATGCAGACAGCTTCGTTCGCTGCAACCCGGTGTCCGCAGCGGCGAGCCGCGTGAACGTAACGTTCAGTAGTACTGTAGTAGTTAGATGCATTTCCTGGCTGACATTACACAGACTCGGCAGCGTCACACGTTCGAACCTTCGACAGCTTTGGCAAGCGCGTTGCCTCGGCGTGCGCGTTTGTCACGCCGCATATGCTCCGTGCAGAAACCTACGCCGCCTCCGCAGCAGACGCATCAAAAGCGAAACTCCCCAGTCGACTAAATCGACCGCTTGCCTATCACGCGATCAGGGCCTATTTCCCATGATTCTTTCCTTTAAATTTTTATGACTAGGCTTCAAGATTGCCCACTCCTAGTTTTTTGTCTTTTTTTTTTTACCCCCATGCCTACCACGCGCAACCAAAACACCCGACGACAGCGCCCCCGCATCTTCGTGACGCAGGCCGGTGGAGTAGGTCTATAAGCCCGGCCGTGGTGTGGATAGCTCGTTGCGTCGTCTGCTAGCCACTGCGCTTTCACAAGCGCGCGTACGTCACGCATATTTATTTATTTATTTATGAATACTGCAACCCAATGGGTTTTAGCAGAGTGGGAACATATGTTATAAGTTTTATATTTGGCATACATAAAAAGGAAGAAATACAGGCAAAGGTACACACTTTGGAAACTTGACACAGCGGTACACAAAAGAAAGCAAGGTATGTAAAAAGAAAAACAACATAATAACACCAAAATTCCACAAAAGAAAAAAAAACATCACTCGAGGAATGTGGCAAAAAGGTTTAAGGATGGTTGCGACACAGCTTCATTAGTTAGTTTGTTCCAATCTGTAATTGTTCGTGGGAAAAATGAATACTTGAAAGCGTTATTATGAGTAGAGAAGGGCGTTATTGTCAAAGAGTGTCGCTGTCTTATGGCATAACCTGAGGAAAAATTAAGTATCGGCGTCATATCTAATTTATAATAACCTTTAACTAACTGAAACAAAAATTTCAGTCTCAGAACTTTATTTCTTTGTGTTGGCGTTGGAAGGTTGGCCTTGGCTAATAAAGATGTGATTGAGGTACGACCAAAACTATTGTAAATAAATCTGACGGCTCTCTTTTGTATTTTTCCTATTTCAGTAACAGTGTTTTTTAGTGTATGGGTACCAAATAATAGAGGCGTAATCCAAAGTAGGTTGAACAATTGCTTTATATGCAATAAGGCGAACGGCAGGAGTGGAAAGCTTGAGTGCTCGTCTGAGATAAAAGAGTTTAAAGTTACATGAGTTTATTACAGTGTTTATGTGTTTAGTCCAACTAAGGTCATGAGAAATCCAAAGGCCAAGATACTTGTATTGTTTTACTTCCTGCAGAGAAATGTCACTAGTTGAATATGTGAAATGAAGAGGGCTACGTTTATCAGAAATTTTCATGAAAACAGTCTCTTTAAAAATCACCGACATTTGCCATTTGTCACACCAGCGAATAACTTTTTGGAATGCCTAGTTCAAATGAATTTGGTCTTCCTGGCTTTCAATTGCCGAGTAGACAATGCAGTCATCTGCGTATAATCTAATCTGTACAGGTATGTCATGCGATATATCATTTATAAATAACAGAAACAGGAGTGGTCCGAGCACAGAGCCCTGAGGAACACCAGAGTCAAACGGTACAGTGTTGTGATCATTGAAGGAAACGTATTGTTTTCCATTTAAGAGGTAAGCCGAAGTCCAGTTGATAAGCTGAGTGTTTTTAAACATTAAATCCAATTTAAAGAGCAATTTATGGTGAGATACTTTATCAAAAGCTTGAGCGAAATCCATAAAAATTGCATCTACCTGTTTTCCTGAATTTATAGCTAGTGCGAAATCGTGTACTGTAGTTACTAATTGAGTGCAAGTAGAAAAACCCTTCCTAAATCCGTGCTGGGAACTTGACAAAACATTGCATTTATCTATAAATTCCGAAATATGCTTATGAATTATATGTTCAAGGAGTTTACAGGAAGTTGAGATTAAAGAAATTGGGCGATAGTTAGTAACACGGTGTTTATCTCCACTCTTATGTATAGGTTTGACTTTTGCAGTTACCCAGTCATCCGGAAGTTTACCCTCGCATATTGATTTAGAGAATATGATAGCTAAATACTTAGAAACCCACTCTGCATAACGTTTCAGGAACTCATTCGGTATTCCATCAGGTCCAGGTGATTTTTTAACATCAAGTTTCAAAAGTAAATTGAGAATTCCCTGTTCACTAATCACAACATCAGATATAGGAGGATAATCGACAACAAAAGTATCAAGGACGCCATTATCCCTTGTAAAGACAGACTGGAAATTAGCATTGAAAGCATTGGAAATAAGTGAACAATCACTAGTTTCCATACCATCGATTTCAAAAACATCAGAGGTGGCATTGCTAGGGGAAATTGAACTCCAGAACCTCTCAGGAGGACGACGATATGTAGCTAGGTAGCTGCTGTCCGTAATAGCGTTCTTTGTCAGCCAATACCTTGGACTTCACTTGAGCAGATAAATCAGATATACGATGGCGGAGAGCACCTACGTCTCTGCAATGCTCTTTTTTTCTTTTTTAACCGTTTAAGTCGTCTTTGTAGCTGCAACGTCTCCCGAGAAATCCAGGGTTTTTTTCCTTTCGATTTCTTTATAATCCGAGGAACATATCGCTCGATGCACTCATTTATAAGGTCCTTGAAACGCTTCCATGAGGTGTGAACATCAGCACTACTTCTTGAAAAGGAGTCGTATTCAAATGAAAGTGAGTCCAATATAGAAGTGTCATCCGCGCAGGAAAAGTTAGGGAAAGAGGCTCTTTTACAGTGCTTGCTTAAAACAACATCTGAAAGTGTAAGTACCACAGCCTGATGATCAGATATTCCAGGAAGAACCTCGCAACTTGCTTGAGCGGAGATAGACCCACTGACGAAAAAGAGATCTAATAAAGAGCTAGAGCCTGCCTGTACTCTAGTGAATTGATTGACAATTTGCATCAAGTCAAAAGAAAGTACGAGGTCAATCATTCTTTCACCGATTTTGTAGCAAGGTTGTACCACACTGAAAGAGGGCCAGTCAACATACGGCAAATTAAAATCTCCAGCTAAAATGATCCGATCATCAGGCTTTATGTGAGCAACAAGGTAGTCATTTATTTCATCTAGAAAAACAATGGAGGAGTTGGGCGGGCGATAAATTGCTCCAATGACATGCTTAGTCTTTCCGTGATACGCTTTACAAAATATGCCTTCGACATTATGTATGTCAGGCATCTTTAAAATTTGCAACGACTGTCGATAAATAATCGCCACTCCACCACCTCTACCACCACGGTCTTTCCTCTCCGATATGTTTGCTCCCTGAGCCGGGGCAGCGCGTTGAATGCTTTCATGTATCCAAGCGTAAAAGTATTCGCTACGGTTTTATTTGCAGTCTTTGCTCTTTCTTAATATCAGTGAGCGTGCTGTGTCATCGTCGCTCCTCCGGTTAGGCACAGCTATTTCAGTTTGGCCGCTGCTGTGCATTTCAGGTATATACGGCAAAGTGCACTTAGCGTCCTTCTGAGCAAATTAAGCGGGAAACATCAACGTGTAAAATGCAGTTCTGCAGCGATATCATCTCTCCATATGTGACTGGGAGCATGACAGAATATAGCAGACATTTTTCGCTAGAAGAACGCATCTTTTTTTTATACGCATAGAAAAAAACGTTTTCTTGTCACGGTCTCGCAATTAATCGCGCGAAGAAAGCGATGAGTATTCAGACGTTGACCTAATGTAGACGTGTGTGAAATATCGTGATATAGTACTCAAGCGGCGTATATAGTGAGGTAGCTTGACTAACTCAGCCAGTTAACTGCCTCGTGATTCAAGGAACATGACGTGCAACGCATTTAAACGCAGGTATGCGTGTAAGCGACCCAGCGGAGTACACGAGCTGCTACTTCAAATGTGCAGCAACAGCCCCTGTCTTGTTGTTGTAGCCAGTAGTGAAAAATGAGCGCGAGCACAATACTGAACTCTTTCAGTCGCGTAATAGCGATGCCAACATTGCAGACAGAAAAGTACTTAAGTACGGCGAAAGAAAAATATACGGAGGGAACCGCCGAGGCAGTCAAACTGTGAGGGTGGGTGACGCCTCGTTGAATGGCATATCACGCTTCCTTCACGAGCAATAAAAACATTTCGCGTCCTTTCCATCCTGCACTGACATGAAATTAGAGGACGCATGTCTTACCGTTTGTCTGCAATGAATGCTTTCATTCAGCTAACGACTGCCTGCTCACAAGGGAGTGCCGGCGAACGCTTATCCACACTCACGGGGTGACAGTGCCGCCATGTATACATGTGGATCTCGAGGTTCACTATGTCTCTGGGTGAGCGAGATGCGGGAAAAGGGACATCGATAGCCTCTTATTTTGAATCTCGAAAATTCTTCTTGCGTTTAGCTCGGGTTTCAATGCAAAGATTAGTTTCGGGGCCCCTCTTAGCAGGCTGTCTCGGAAAATTATTGTCTGCTGTGGTGAAAATGAGAATGCCCGTTTCTTAACTTGACGGAAACGAGCATGCTTGCACCGCGTGATAAAAGAAAGGTGATGCCGTCCTTGGTGGTGTGTGTAGCGAATAGCCGAACAGGTTTGCTTACCTCGCTATAAAAACATTTTAAAATTTACAATTGTGTTTTGTTCCTTCAGACGACAGTTAATTGTTAAATAAATGTCCCAAAAAGATCCGTTGTTACTGGCGTCCTGTACAACACGAGGCACGAAGATGAAAAAAAAAAAATTACAGTATATCCACGGAGTGAATGATGATGAGTGGGCGAAGCTCGGGAGGTTCATCGTAGATCGTGCCGAGTTCCGGATTAATTTAGTTAATGCGCACGCTACGAATCCTCATGGTTCAACTATGCACAAGTGAAATCTCCCACCGGCACTTCATTGCAAGTCAATCAAGATCCAGTGCATATATATATATATATATATATATATATATATATATATATATATATATATATATATATATATATATATATATATATATATGGGTTGCCAGTGAACGCTTCTCCAACGCGAGCAGTCGGTATTTCTCTATCAAGAAACTCGCTAGGAGACGCTGCTTGCGCCAACGTTGTCTCTCGAGGGTGAGGGCGCGTTCTCCTCCTTTGCGAGCTGGTAGCGTTCCTCTAAGAAAGAGCGTTTCCATAGCCAACGCGCGCCTTTCGCTCTCGAGCGCGTGCCTCCCGGCACGCGGGTTACGCCTGACGCCTGACGCCTGACGCGTGACAAGGTTAGACTAAGAGGAGCTTCGCCCCTAAAAAAATTCCGCATTAAACTTTCCAGCGAAACCAGCACTCAATTGGAGTGGTGCGCTGTGTTGGAAAAGAGCGGGGGATCAAGCGATGGCTCGTTTCGTCGAAGATGCGCACAGCTTTGCGGCCATGTGCCGAGCCTTGCTTGCTGCTGCGTCTCCCTGTGCTCCCGAAGGCAGTCGTCACAATCGTCGGTGTTTATGACGCTGCAAGTGCTTCGGAAACGCCCTCTTAGAGGCGAACTTGGGCGATTTCTTGAGGTCGGCGGATCCCCAAGGAAATTCTGTGGCTCCTTGCCGCGCGGTTACAGGCTCGAGATACGCGCAGGTTGCTTACAGATCAATTTGTGCTGATTACCTCGAACCTGGCTTCCTAACAGTTATTGGCCACACTGTGTGCGTTTTCAAAGCGACCGATGCGGTACCAGAGCGTGTTCTGGGCGCGTGCCGGCCAGCCTTCGCGACAGGGCTGATTGACTGATTTGACGTCACTGCTGGCTCGGTTATCGGTTTCGGTTTGGCGCTTTTTTCTCAATTACTTTCGCTGAGCATTTCTTCTATCGGGAGTGTGACAGGGGCGCCTTTGGAACATAGCTTACCTTGACGTGAAGTTGACCTTTATGGCAACTCCGGCGATTTCTCAGTGGGCACTGATCTCAGTGAAATTTTCGATACATGTTCGCCTCGGTAGCGTAATGATGTATGCCAAGCCAGGCGGTTGTAGACCTTCCTGGAAATTTCTTTTTACGGGTTACCATGCGGGCCACCCCGTGTCACCTACAACCCTCGCCGAGCAGAAGCAATGCGGTGGAACGCGCGCAAATAGTCGTTCGGAGAAGAAGTATAGGTGGGCCAACTCACTCAGACCTAGGCTGTGAGTGTGCCCAGCCGAGCAACAAATTCGAGCTCGAGTGAGTGAGCGTGGGTAAAATGCCTGAGTGACATTCATGAATCCGAGTGCACGCCGGCTCATGTGCAACCAGAGTTCTTTGATCATACCAGTTACCAAACTCCCCATAGGCCCCATGTATCAAAATCCGGACACGCCGAGTGCCAAAACGGCGGAGGTTAGCAGATTGTCGCGCCATCTGTCGACACAGAAACTGACTACTAAATGGCAGGTTAGTGCGTTTTGTGTTACGGAGCACAGAAAGCTCCGCCGCACCAATAAGCGAACCTTATGGATTCACACAGAACATCCGTCAATTTCACCGTGGTTCTGGCGGCACTGGCGTCTTCAGCAGAACAAGAAAATTCACTGACCTTGTGCCGTCGCTTCTGCACGAACACTTAAGGTTCACGAAGTGTTTTGTCCGTGCTCTAACGAAAGAAGCAGGGAATCGTCTGTTCGGCTGCCGAGGCCGCTGGTGAAAGAACAAGAAAGTTATTCGAACAGCGGATGACTTTCGGTGAATAATTATTCTTTATTTTCCGTCTTTAAATGTCGATGTGTCATTAGGAATCCAGCACCAAGCGCGCATCTGTGGAATTCAGTTCACATGACTACAGCATCGATGTGTCAACACAGCAGCAGAAGGCCTTTAATGCAGAGCGTGTCGTCTGCAAGCGAAAAAGCGTATGGTGCAAGTCGACGATCCAAGTGCAGGCGAATTGCAGTGTAAGGCGTCTCTATCTCTTGCTCCTTTCTTTTGCCCGTCTTTAGCCGCGTGATAAGAGAGCGACACTCGGCGACATTCCGGGTCACGTGTACAGGCGCCATGCAGTCGGACGAATTGCGTTGAGCTGGCCGATTGGGAATCGTCGCCTCTCGCTGTAATTGCACGAGTAGTTTTTATGTATACCGTGGCTATGCTGCAATGATATCTGCCTGCTCACGGTATGAACCCTGTCTGGTATATGATGAGTATAAAGTAAGCAGGCTACATTGTACGCCCAAAAAGAATGGGACGATGGCGGCCGGCTGTACCAGTGTTGTTGCACCCACCGCATACGCGCTTCATTGGTTTAGGATCCCGAGTGAGTGGGTCGGATTTGTGGACAGAACATGGCGAGTCCGGCTGAGGAAAGCCGAGTAGAACTTCGGTGAGCCTGAACGAGTCGAGAGTAACAGAATACATATTATGCGTTAGTCCCATATAAGACCGCCGGATAAACTCGTCACTGTCGTTTTTTTTCTCGCACCACATTTCTGATAGTCATATGCTGCACGAAGCGTCTGCCCTTCGGTGTCAACACGTCGCTCATTCGGTGATTTAAGGTGATTGGTGAATTTCCGAGCGAATTTAACCGCGTCCTGCCTGCTACGGGACATGCCACTGGAAAACCGCCATGTCAGAATATGGCGGAAAAAAAAAAAAAACCGGCGTTGGGCGTCTGGGATTTCGGTGGGCCCATCCACGTCCCCCGACACGCACGAACGTAAGAGGAGTCGCCACTGTTAACGACGGCATAGAGTTGCTGTGCGGCGCACGAAGGCGGAACTTCCCGCGTGCTGCGTTGCACACCAAGCAGACAACACACCGCATCCCTTCCGCGGCTATTGCACGTCCCGGCCGACATGCTGCTTGTCTTCCCTCCCTTGTTTGTGTACGCTCACCAACGGGAAGGAACTGATGTAATACCCCTGTCACACTAGACGTTTTAACGTCATTCGATTCGAATGACATTCGGTGCAGCGAATGTCATTCGACCCGTGGTTGTGCTACACACGAAGAAGTAATGTCATTCGTTTACGATAACAGTGACGATAGTTCCAAAGGACCTGGACCTAAAAGCTGCAGAGCGCAAGTGCAGAGTGGCTGAAAAGTCGTCCTATTTTATTTAAAATAAACGCAGGGCTTTGCTTCACTGAATTACACCAACAGAATAATTTGCAGCTGATACGGCAGCGCTCAAAGGGGCCGCTGACTTGCAGCAGGCGAACCATCCACTTACTGTTTTTGCAAGCAAAGCGCGTTAATGAGAAACACAGACGCTAAATTAAGACGCAGTGTAATAAGCGCTGCGCTCAAGCAAGCGGCGTTCGCGATTGCATCCTGTGGCGAAATACCGAAGCCTGTCAGACGCCGCTGATCTCGAGAGTAAACACATTTTGTTACGGCCTGCCTGGCTGTTTTCTTTTTAAAATGATGAATATCGGCAAACGCTCTAACGTAATACCATTTTCACATGACGTTTCACAAATTAGGAATGCTCAGTGCCGCACGTTTACGTTTTCTCTGGGGTAGAGAGCACAAATTCGGTCCCAGTGCGAATGCGAATGAGTTGCTCGAAGTCATTCGATTTCAGAAGTCATTCGATTCGAATGATGTTAAATGTTGCCGTGTAGCAGTGGAATAATGTCATTCGATGCGAATGTCATTGCGTTCGAATGACATTAAAACGTCCAGTGTGACAGGGGTATAATAACAGTTCATGCGCAGACAGCGACAATGATGGCGCTGCGGGCCCTTTCTCGGAGACTTCCCGCGTGAGATGATAACGACGCTTGCTTGGTAATGCGATGGGTGCAGCTATGTACGGCCACTGCTTCAGCATTGCGTTTCGGTTGCGTGCCAGATTTCAGCCGTCCGTAGAAATTGCCAGCGTTGCCCGTTTGCAAATATTACAACGCATGTGGATTCCCTGTGTGAACGACTTTCATTCGTCAGTTTTTATCTAGCTGTTTTTGATTTCGCGGTATTAATGCTACCCATTTTGCACTGCATTTATTTATTCATTTATTGTTGTTACCCTCAGGCGCCGATTCATTATAGAGGGGAGCGGGTTACAAGATGTGAAAAATACAAAACAACCAAACAAAACATGCTATGTATACATGAAACAAGACTGAAGCAAATAAAATCTCTACTTGATGAAACAACAAAACTAAAACGTAAGAAATATAAAAGAAATGAACACAGACATTGAATGTGGTAAAATTATACAGTACTAGCGGCACAACATAAACGAAAATATAAATAAAAAAGACAAAGAAACACCAGCGTCTTGACACGTACGGAAAGAAAGTTGTAGGGACGGGGAATATCATGGCTGATAAGGAATTACAAAAGAGGGAGTGATGAAAGCGATGTCACCTGGTAGCTGCTTCCAAGCCTTCGATGTGACCGGTATGAAGGAGCAAGAAAATGTGTTGCAAAAAGTACCTTGCACTGTTCATGTCACCATGAACGGCGCAATTCCGCGAAAGGTTCACATATCTGCAGTCAAGAGTTCGACGAAGGCTCGTGTGGTCCGGTAAGAATCCTTTGGTGCGCAATAAACGATACTGTCTTGTGCTGAGGACAGGCTGCTAGAAAGACACTGGGCAGTAAGTTTGCTCCGAATGCATGCATGCTGCTTGTCGTTTACTTAGATGGGCTGCTACTCCGTTTCCTATAGCAACTCAAGCTCTTTGTATTTGCTGCGGTCGAGCCGTACTGTGGCGTTACCCTTAACGCAAGAGACAGTGTTTTCGTCTATATTGTGTATACCACTGGATCAGCCCCTGCGATATACGGTCTACCGAAAGTGCACAAAACGGGCCTCCGCTGCCAATAGTCGGCTTCACTTGTTCGCCATTGTATACAAGCTATCTGGATACCTGCACCAAGTGTTGAGTCCACCAGCCGGTCAAACTGCAACGCATGCTAGAAACGATTTTGTGGGAGCTGTGCGCGATCTTCATCTTACTGGTGAAGATCTGACGTCGTTCGACGTAGTGTCCCAGTTGACTTGGCCATGGAGACTTGCAAGGAATCCCTTTCCGAGGACCTCACCCTCGCTGACTGGACCCTGTTGGATCCTTCACAGCTGTGCACACTGCTGTAATTCTATTTAACTAACACTTACTTCACTTTCGACTCCAAACTGTACAAGCGAAACAAGGAACTGCTATGGGGCACCAATGTCAGTGATGGCCGCAAACCTGGTGATGGAGACACTATAGAGCAACAAGTTCTAGCAGAGTTCAAACCCCCCACCAAAATTAACATGACTGCTTTTCCATTCCGAGAAAAAAAAAAGGCAGATCCCACGTGAAGTGGGAATCAAGGAAATGCGAAGCACGCATCTGGAACGTAAACTGGATCTGCATTGTTGTCTCGCTCTACCGAGTTTGGTACATATGAACTTAACGGAACGGCCACAAGAGCACCAAGACTGTTGCACGTAAACCATGCCCCTCATGAATGCATGTCATGATTTTCATGTTATGACCTGTCATTTATGTTCGTCATGCAGTCATGTTGTGGCATACCAATTTTCGTGAACATCCCATTAACGAAACGGCCAGGAGAGCACAAAGTCGTAGGCGGATAGATAGATAGATAGATAGATAGATTAGATAGATTAGATAGATAGATAGATAGATAGATAGATAGATAGATAGATAGATAGATAGATAGATAGATAGATAGATAGATAGATAGATAGATAGTCGCCGAAATTCGCTAGGAAATGCTTCGCATTTGAAAACTATCAGTGCTGTGTAAACGCGTGAATGCTCAAGGAGTGTTTGCGCAACAAAACATAAGTGGCAGTTCGTAGCATGCGCAGTGGGTGATGTGTACTTGATCCCATTGTCTTGCGGTAAGAAGTACGTTGGACAAACGGGCAAATGGTCCAGTGAGCGTTTAAAGGACCATTATTATCATGTAAACACAAAGCCATCTGGGCATTCATTGTAGAGATTTCGGTTGTGGACCGGAATTTGAAAAGTGCACAGTTGTCGCAAAAGATCGTCAGCAGCTCACGCGTGAAACCATTGAGGCTAATCAAACGCATCAGCTGGGTTACCTCTGTTTACGAATGCCTTCTGTTGGGCTTACTAAACAAAGAAATCGCGTATCTGGCTGTGATGGAATACGTTGTGCTTTTCATTTCTAGCGTTTTTGCTAATAAAATTTGGTTGAAGGGTCAGCGCCTGTCGTTTATTATGTCCTCGCTTCTGCGGTGTTCAAGTACGTCGATTCCATCGGAATTGTTGCCCTTTCAACGGTACCGCCTGTGTCGCCTCCACTCGTTGCCTCTTCAACACCACCTTACATCTGCTCGGCGTGTTGAGCAAGCACCATTCCTCGTTTGAGATCAGTTCATCCGTGATTGACGGCCCCCGCATTGCCATTTCGCGTGTCTCACACACGGAGTGCAGAATCATCGAAGAAGAGTCAGGCATTCTTCGGCGGATTATCATATACGTCCTTCTTTTCGAGCCCTCCGCTGTTTAGTGCTGAATTAGAAAGATGGTTCAGCGTGTTTTTGCCTAGATTGCCGCGCATTGAACAAAATGACACACAAGGGTGTTTACCCTCTGCCGCGAACTGACGACTCACTAGACTCGTTGCACAGCGCCGAATATTATTTTTTTTATCCTTGACCTTAGAGCAGGCTATTGACAAATACGCATGTGCGAATCTGGCAAGGAAGAAACCGCCTTTGCCACCCCAGATGGGCTTTACGACTTTTAACGTGATGCCCTCGGGGCTCGGTAATGCGCCTGCCACATTTGAACGCATGATAGACAGTGTCTTGCGTGGGTCGAAGTGGAAGACGTGTTATCTCGATGACATTGTCGTGTTTTCAACCACGTCCTCTCAACATCTGGAAATCCTTGAGAAAGTACTCGCCTGCCTTGAACGCGCTGGGTTACAGCTCAATACGAAAAAAGTGCACTTTGGCAAGCAAGACCATCAAGGTTCTAAGGCACTTAGGAAAGGAGTTCGATCGGACCCTGAGAATTGCTTGCCGCTGTCCTCAAGTTTCCCCGTCCTGTCCGCCAGCTCCTTTCTCCCAGCGATTCATATGTGCGCAACTTTACTGCGCTTGCCTCCCCCCTCCGACAGCCTCGCACGTGAAGCCTATATCGTTTGGTCTGGCGAATGTGCTTTCGTGGCTTTGAAACATGCATGCCCTCACGTTCGACCCGGTGTTGTGCCACGTTGATCCGAGCGCACTCATATCCTCCACGCTGATCGACGCCAGCAGTCATGGTCTCTGTGCTGTTCTGATGACAACAGCTCCCGTGAACGAGTTGTTTATGCTAGTCGCACCCTGCGGAATTACACCACAACCGAGCTGGAGCGCGTCGTTTGGGCAGTGCAAAAATTTCGCCCACTTTACAGTTGCTATTGACGACAATGCGCTGTGCTGGTTTTCATCGCTAAAGAACTTATCGTGTCGCCTTGGGCGCTTCGTTTGAAGCAGGACGATTTCGAAGTAACCTACACGTGAGGAAAAAACAACCTGCAGGACGCCGATGCTGTCTCTTGCTGCCCTCAGGCCTCTATACAACAAGTCACCATACCGGCTCTCCATATACGACACGAGTCCCCTTCGTCGGCTTCACCCATCTCCACGCTCGACTGGCTGAAGCCAGAACGCTCATCTGCCCTTGTTTCTGACCAGCGTGTCGACCCCTGTACTGCAAAAGTGTTTTGGAACGCATCGGAGGCCCGACTTCGTCGACAACTTGCGCAGTTCAAGCTTCACTCTGGGGCTCGCTACATTTATCACGTCGATGGGAGCGAATAAGCCTCCTCGTTCCCTGCAACGTGATCTGCTCGAAGACTGCAGGTCACCTAGGCTACTAGAAGACCTGTGCTCCTGCAGCCTGGCCTCTCTTCAGCCCAAGTGCGTCACATCATGCGTCCATTGTCAGAGGTGCAAGCGACCAACAACTGATCCTTTGAGCCTCTTGCAACCTTGTTCCGATTCGCCTTTCGATGTCGTTGACATAAACTCGTACGGCCCTTGACCCCTACGGCTGGATTATCACGGCCGTTGGCCATCTGACGTGCTACGCACAGACAGCCTGTCTGGCTCTGCTGCTCAATTCGTCGATTTCTTCTTGCGTCATGGCGCTCCACGCGTTCGTTTCAGTGACCATGGCAAAGATTTTCTCTCATTCGTCCTCACCCAAGTCCTGCGTGCCTCAGACGTCATTCACAAAGTCGCTTTATCACCCCGGAAATGCTCGCAGTGAGCCTGCCTTCAACGCACTCTCTTCTTGCTCGTCGCATTTGTTTCGCCTCCTTTCTCCGAGCAGTTTGTCTCACCAGTGCATCACCCAGGAAGTATGCATGCTCACCGCGCTGTGACCTTTTCTCATTGAGACGAAGTCATTCTTTGGACTCCCGATCCGGGCTGATGTGAGAGTGGTTTTATTGGGCGTTACACAGTCACTGAACAGACGCAGTCAGTTTGACCGCCGTTGCGTTTCAAGGCCAGGCGGCCGCTCCCTCCGCGGGAGGGAATTAGTGCGAGCCCTGCGCCACATATTTTGCTCATCTGCATGGAGCAGCTGCTCGGCTCGATCTTGGCCGTCGCTCGGCTGCAGTTTCTCCCTGGCCAGCCCTGCACAGAGTAGAGAAAATAATTCGTCAGTTTTGCAGCCAGTGAGCATTTCTCCACAAGGTGGAAAGTGCCACGCCAGTGCCGTTCAACCTCGGCACTGAGGTTGTAACAAAACTGGTCGACCAGTGTTACATCCCGCACTATAGTTACCGTCACTGCCGTTAAGAAATGATGAAAGCGCACACTCTATAGCCATGCGTGATTCCCGCTGGCGTTAATTCACTCGGTGGAATCTTTTATCTGGCAGAAGCGACTCAAACTGAGCAGTAATGTAAATACTATATCCTTGAACGCTGACTCGCAACTGTATAGGCGACTTTCACTGTGCGTTGTGAGGAGGACCCTATAAACGGAAAGAGGCAGGCAAGACTGGTTGTCATTGACGGGGCCCTCCACCACCCGATTTTTATTTCCAGGTCGCGCTGTTCGAGTCAAACCCAAATCTATTTATATCGTGCATTGAAATCACCACCGACCGCGTGCTGAAATTACGGCATAACTCGCATCACGTGCACCGAGAAAGGGAATAATTTTTAGTACAGCGGGCTCAGCGTAATTTACTTATCTAGAAATGCTGCAGGTCAGGTTGCCTGAGAACCCGAAGTTACAGAGCGAAATTCAATAAAGAAGGGGATACAGGTACGTGCTGTGGAAAAGCTAGGGAAACAACAGATCATATTTTGATTGAATGTACGATGTCCACCCAGGTGTAGCTGTGGTGGACACTGCCCTACAGGAGGCCATGGGCTTCAGGGGTAGCACGGGAAAGCTGAACATGTCGGCGATGGAGATAAGTAAAAGGCGCTTAGAGTATTGGTGGCGCAACAGTATGGAGCAAACAGAGGCGCAAGGTAGTTCGGGTAAGATCGTTACATCACAGCGGAACGATAATAGATAAAATAGGTAGGCAAGGAGAAAAATTAGTTTATTTATTTTACCCTCAGGGTTTGCACATTACAGAGGGGAGGGGCGTGTTACATAACAAAATGGAACAGAACAATACAAAACGATATAACAAAACTTTAACAATCTACAGAAATATACAAATATATAACGTCTCAAAGATCTTACAAAAAAGAAGGAAAAAAAGGAATGTATCGATTGGGATTATGCCTGTGATTCATGTTCAAGAACTAAAACAAAAAAAACATCAAGGAAAAAAAAAACCTTGGAATAAGGGACACTGCATACAAATCAAGAAGCGAAATCAAGAAAGTGAAAATACGTGCGATTCGGGAAAACAAACGTTTATAGAGCGAAAAAAAATTACATCATCTCCCGCTAAAGGGAACCATGTGTGGATGTGAAGCAGCGGGGAGATGGTGTAATTTTATTGAGAGGACGAATTAGAACGCATAAGGGAAGAGAGAGAACGCGGTGGTTGCGTGATGGCCCGAGCGCTCATCGCGCCGCTGCACAGGAGAGAGAATGAGGCGCGCGCGCTCCGTCATTTTCATACCGCGGAACTACCGTGGCGCCCCCAGCGGAGTACGCAGCTGTCGCACCCACACCTGTCGTGCACGCCGCTCCATAGAGTACATGATTCCTAGAGGAGATAAAGAGGGGAGCGTAGGAGAGGAGAGAGAGAGGGGACGCGTATGCGCTGTGGGGGTGTGGGACGGACGCAGGAGGCGGGAAGGAGGGACGGACAAAGCCCCCGCCATAAGCTGCTTCGCATCTAAAATAAAGCTAGAGCTTGGTGGACCGCGGGCTACCGCCCCGTTATAAAGGGGACGCTCCTAATATGCATCCATCCATCCATCGTCTCGACCGCCAAGGCAGTTAGGGCTGTTAGGGCCGCGGCGGTGTCGTGACGGCGCATTCCAGGGGCAAAGCACAAACGCGGCCGCTACAAAATTTCTCTCGTGTGGCCAGGTGTGTTGAGTTGCGACGCACACTGCTCCAGGAACGCAAGGACGGTCGTCGACTAGCAAATGGCTGGCCTTTCGTTGCAGTGGCCTGTGTTTTCACAAAACGATGCGCTGACAACCGTTCGGTTTCGCTTGCAAAATGTCACCGTTTGCGGACGCTCCTTCTTGATGGCAGGTTTGCGCAGGGCTCCGGCGTGTGCTATTCAGTGTCTACAGAGCAGTGTGAGTCTCTCGAGAACTTTCTCTCGTGTACAACTGTCGGGGATCCCTGTGCCGTGTCGAGGTGCCGCTTATGTCTAGATTTAACGTGTTCATGCGTTCACAATACCCGAGCCATCTCCTGTCCCTCGATTCGGCAGATTGCCGCTTATGCATTGCACAACTTCGCGAAGACAGGTGTCACTTTCGTACAGATTCCTATATGACGGAGGGATGAACCACGCTTTCTTTTCTCTTGTGTGGTTTTCCATTGAGCTTAAATAGCACTACGCGGTCAGCCTCTACTACGTAGACCGCACTCCACGTTGTTTGTTGTAAGAACACTTTACGAACTTCCCCTCCGTAGGCGCTTCAACGCCTGCTGCGCGTTATGTCGTACGTGGAGAGTCACCTTCCCTCGTGAAACTTTTCTTGCTTGTATTTTGAATGCTGTCGTCGTAGCAGCCTCTCCGTCGTTTACTCTACCAGCAGGCAAGTTAAAAAATGGGTGCAAGGAAATATGTTGTAAGAGCCCCATGTTTACCGGTTTTACATAACGAACGTCGCAACGCGGGTGGCATAATCAGTACACAACAGATGTGGAAACACACCCATTTCCGTGCAGCATATACTGTGACAGTGAGGTGACACGCCCGGTTACTGTGCAATACTGCTGCAAACATCCGGCAGGGGGCTGCGCTTTGAATTGCACTGCGGCGGAGGATGAACCACGACTGTGAAATTTTTCTAGGGCGGCGCCGGTGCTCCCGCGCCAACGTGATTAGAATAAAAACAGCGTCCTTTCGTCAGGCTATCACTGTAAAAAAATTTTTTTTCCTTCGTTTACGAAGAAACCTGAACGTAAAATGTTGCCAGAGGCATTTCCGTAAAAGAAAACTGCACACACCGTAGAACGGACAGCCCGTGAAAGAGCACACATTCCACGGAAGTGTCCGTTTAATGGACAGCCCGTATTTAATTTACGGCATGGTGCAAACCACCACAGGAAGAAAAAGAGGGAGAGAAGAACGCAATTTCATGATTATCACGGTAGACTTGCATTACACGGGGATCAAATATGACTCAAACACTGAACGAATACATTCGTGCTCATACACACTCAACAGTGAAGCAAACAGAGCACGCAACCATGTAGCGACGTTCCAACATATATAGCCATGCTGTGCTGGCCTGCCACGGAGCGCCAGTGGGAAAACTCTTGTTCTGCGTGATTAAGCAGGGCATATTCGCAGAACACGGGAACTTTCGAGGTGAACCCATATGCAGTGTTACAGCGCGCACACATCTGACAGACATCACTAATAACCAACACCTTTTTAATTAGCGCTTGCTGATTATCACTTGGCGCTGTGTCGTGTGGGCCGAACGCGCGTTACAATATTTCTGTTGCACGAGTCGTAAACTGTGCGCAGAAGCACAGTGAGCGGCCGATGCGGCCGATCCTCGCCGAGAATAAGCCCTGGCCGCACCATGAACAAGCTCCGTCGGTCGTCGTCGTTATTGTGCAGACGTATACGAACATTATTCTGCCTCGTATCGGTGCTCGCAGTCGCTCTGGGTGTTCTTTTTTTTTTTTTGAAAGTGGTAATCGCATGTCGCCGCCAACAACACTTTATTCCAAGAGGCATTATTTGTTCGGGAAACAAACTGTGTCGCACCGGCAAACGAATTTTTGACATTATCGCATTGTTGCTGTAAATGAAAGCACTGCCGTGGAGAACCTCAAAAAAGAGTGCCTCGCAACGCAACGACTGTAACACGGCTCCCTGAAAAGCCCACGTTCGGTTTCCTATAGTGAGTTGCGTGGGGACAGCAGTTCGTGATGGCGTCGCTGTATACCTTTGCCGGTCAACTGTATGTGGGGCACGCAAACGACAATTTCACGGTCGTCCCTGACTTCGGCGATTTGTTGAGAAGACACTGTTCATCGCCCATTGCGCCGAGGCTGGCTTTCCTCGCTTTGGTTAGTGGAGAGCGTTACCAATGCGTGGCTAAAAACGAAATGTCCCTTTTGTGCCGCCGCAAAATCGTACTCTTTAAACCGTGCCGCCGGGAGGCTTGATCCCGGTGGGGTAGCGAAGCCTATATTTGCTTATCGCTGCGAAATTCTACCCGCCAGTGACTCTTCGGGAAGCTGCCGACGATAACTGCGTACTTTTCTATTCGCTAAAACCCACATCTTGGTACACTGAAAAGCGAGCACGCAGCATGTAAAGCGTACGGCCGAACACGACGCATCCACGCCCGTCGGTTTTTTCTTTCGTTTTTACGAACATGTCATGTTTATCCTCGACATGCCGGTATATAGCGTGGTCCCTCCGTGCAGTCACGCTCCCCAAGTTTCTTACCAGCTGTAGCATATACATGCTTACGTAGGACTTGTCCGTGAAAATTACGGAACTTCTTTTATACCGGGTAGCTTTTAATTGTCAGGGCTATTTTTCGCGTTTGTCTGGCAGTTGCTGGGCTGCTCTACCTGTGCTCAAAGGTCTTCTTAATTTCGGTTCATGCAAGACCTCGCGCTGTGCGCCCGCTGCAAGAAGACTGCAGGCGCATACGCTTCGGCTGACGTAAACTGGCCGCTGTGCGCGGTGTGTGGATGTGTGTCGCTGTTGAAAGGTAAGTGGCACCACCAGATATTGACACGCAGAGGCGCGTGAAATACTCTCGAAAGCACCTGATGCTGCTTGCCTAGCCCAAGGCCAGGTAAGCGGAGAGACGCGCCTTCCCCTGGTCTCGCCGTGGCATAATGTGCGACTGTGTTTCCGCTGTTTCGACGCCGTGTTGTTTGAGACAGATGTGATCCGGTAGCAAAAATGTCAAAGAAACGTCGCCATTTTATGCCGCAATCTTTCCGCACGGCGTCACGGCGGTAGTCGAAAGGAAACCGCGAGTACTGAAACATATCGCGCGCTCTTCCATTCCCCTTACGTCACGTGCTGGGCCACCTCAATTTTGTGACGTAAGTCTCCCTGCCTTTATGCTGGGCACTCCCCGAGCAACCCTTTCGGACGCGAAGAGGCCTCAACAAGAACCGGCTCCAAGGACGACATTCCAGATGAGACGAGGAAGGGAAGGTGCCGTACGCGCGACAAGCGCAGGTTCGAAGGCAGCGCCACCCCGGAAGCAGCGAGCGAAAAGAATTTTTTTTCAGCAGAATATTGCTACGGCATCAGCCGGGCAATCAAGGTATGAGCCAGGCAAGGGTGGAAGACGACGAGGACGATAGCTTGTCTAGCGGTTGGACGCCATCTTGCCTTGCTGATACCTTGATTGCCCTCCAACCGCAACGATATGTGTGCCTGCGTGGGTCTGTTACACTTGGAAACTGACAAACGTGCTGTTGGGTGTCGCGCTAGCGGCGTTTTTTTTTTTTTTTTTTGCGCACTTTCCGAGCAAAATTGAAAACATAGTTCCTTTTTTGTAGGGTAAAAGCGTGCTCGTTCCCGTAAATGTGACGCACGATCTTACAGCAATCTAAAAAAGTGGTATGCAGTCCCTTTAACGTAAACGTTTTACGCTACACTAGAACTGACTATTTTGAAAGACCAACCCAGACTTGCCCTTTTAATGGTATCACAACGATAGCTTAGTCACAACTTAATGTCATCGCTTCCGGACTGATATCTTTTCTAACAAATGAACCGAGCTCCAATACCAATTATCACATCCGGGTCACCGGACTTTCCATTACTGGGAAATTTAAGAATGAGAGAGTACTTGCACATGACGTCAACGACACGACGTCAAACGGTGTCATTTCACGTCGTTCGCGCAATGGCAGCAGCTTGGAAAGCCGCTATGCTTGACTAACTCTACTCAGGCTTTGCCTGAAACATTTCACATTCGGCGGAGGAGTGTACGTGTCACGAGGTTTAAGGCACTTCGGTTTCTGTAATCACTCGTGGAGACGACTGTGACGACGTCGTTAGCTTGTCAGCTGTCGCTACAGGGGATGACACATTGTGGGGAGAGAATGCAAGCCACTCGTGCGGAGATGTGCCGGTGCGTCGCGGCGAAAGAGGCAGCCCCGACTCGCACCGTCCTATCCCGTTGTAATGGGAGGTATAGCCGCGGACACGTACTACCACGGAAGCATGAAGCAGCTTTGCGAGCGTTGGGTGCAGGGACTGCAGTTTTTCTGTCTCTCTCTCACACACAACAGAGTGGCCTCGAACAAGGCCCGACTGTGGCGGAGACGTGCAAAGACGGAACTGGCGGACCACGCACCACTGGTGGCTTCGCAGAGCACTCGCTTGCCAACGCTGGCCGCAGCGTGACGTAATGCCCCTTCCTAACTCCTCCAGGGTGCCCATTTTCGGCGGCGTCTGTATAGGTAGGAAAGGAGCGACCTCGTAGGTTCTGTTTTAATAATTTCTACTCAGTTTCTAGAACACTGTGACACCTCGAAATGTACGCTGTCTATTGAGCCAAGAAATGGGAGGGCGATGAAGTCTCTTAAAGGGGTCGTGAAACGTTTTCAGAACATTTTGTACTAAGTGCGTATTCGGGATCCTGACCCTCCAATCAACAATATGCATTGTTCCGTAGCACCGTGTGCGTTGATTTAGAGCAATAAAAAACGCGGTTTCGGTTTCACTGCGCGCGTTCCCCTCAACTCTGCAGATGACGTCATCTTAGCACCCGTCATACCTCCGAGATTGGCGCGCCTTCGGAGGCCATCGGAAAACAAACAGTGCTGCCGCTTTTCTTCCGAATGGTGGCACCGCACGGTTTCCAAGTATTTTCTTCCTTTCTAGCTTTCAAGTAAATCGATTCCTTTAGAGCAAACGCGAGTTCACAGTGCCTTTGAACTTAAAAATAGCTTAACTCAACGTCACCAAATAGTACCACGCCGGCCGGTAGTGTCGCATAGTCGTTTCGGGAGCGCAAGAAAGCTGAGATTTAAAACGGGCGTTGTTAAATGTGCACTGAATATTTCGCCGAAATATTTCGGAATCGGCTTGTCGAATGCGCACTGAAGCAGTTAAGATTACAAACCGGCATCTCCAAATTCTTTTCACGACCCCTTTAACGTTAGTGCCAACGTTAAGACAGGGTGTACTATCTTAACTTGCAAAATATTTTAAAATAACGGCACAACGTGTTGCTCTAATGGAAACACATACGGCGACATGTAAATCGTATCCACACACGACCGCATTTCACATTGTGTGGCCGCAGAAACCGTGACACATCTCGAACGTCATAACCAAAGAGTGAATGAACAGTCACGCTGTACTACTACATGCGCTTGTGCCATGTCTCACGATGTCGCACGATGTCTCAACGCGCCCACAGCAAACAGGACTGCTGCGATTTTTCGAGGTCATTGGATAGCGATTAAATTCGCTGGGCACGTTCCTTGGCGCGCCATTTGTGCGAAGTTACGGGCTTGAGAGATGCGCAGATTGCTTACAAATCAATTTCTGCCGATTACCTGGCATCCTCAAATTACTGGCCACGCTGTTAACTTCATCGGCAAAAAGACGCACCAGTATACCATGGCCTTCGAGACCGCCAGGGGAAGGGCACAAGGCGAGTTAGCTGATTTTGACGGTCACTGCTGGGTTGCGGTTTCGCGCCTTCTTGCTCGCCAAAAAATATTTTCGCATATGCTGAGTATTAATTCTATCAGGTGACAGAAGCCCCACAGGAACATAGAATCGCCATGATGTCGTGCCGGAGTTCGAGCCTCATAGACCGCCGAACGAGACTATGTCGAAAACAAAGCCTTTTTTTAAATTTTTTTTAACCTATACGCGCCCAGCGCATTACGAAATTCTAAAGCAAGTACGAGCTTATGAATTTGCTCAGAAGTGCACGGCGACGACACGGTAGATCTGAAGCGAGCAGTTCTCACGTCGCCTGACGCCGCCATCTTGCAAAGTGTGCGAGTCCCGTTAGCATTGAACGCTATATTCCGACAATGGCGTTGGAGAGCGTCGGCTGCGTTTACGTTCTGCTCATGAGCGACGCGTTATACGCTAACGCTGAGTCGTTATGTACGTGTTACGTATGCTGTTTTTCCGCTATAGACGTTTCTCCCTTGCGCGCCGCCATGTTGGCCAGCGGGCAGCGCCGTTTTTGATATGGCAACCCACTGGCTTGGGCGAACACTCGCCTTTGCATGGCCTGGTATGCGACCAGCTGCAGTTCTGGCCGTCTTTTTTTTTCTTTTTTTTAGTTCTCACGCGCTCACATTCAAGTGAAATTAGGTTGTGTATACAGGAAGTGACAAGGCGTTTGAGCCTCTCAGGGTCGCTTAATTTAGCACAGGATGTCGTATCTCTGTTTGCAAAGAGCGCACTTGGTCCCACATTTTCTGGCCGAGCAGCATTCGGAGATACTTTTTCGTGAGGTGCATTTTTTTGGTGTTTTCATTTTTACACGCCTTGTTTACGGCTTCGCATCGGCTACCGATCGCACATGCGGTCGTGCGTGGTCATGCACTGGCTGGTTTCCGTTGCATTCCCTTAGAGGTTTCTCTTTTTTTTTTTTTAAGCACTCAGTGACACGATTAGTGGGCGGGAACTAGTGTTTGTGCTACGACAAAGAAATGGGAGAGGCGAGAGCGAGGGAAGCAGTCGCCTTTCGCGTATAGACCTTTTTTTTTTCTTCTTCTTCAGGGACACGGCCATGTTGCTTAGCGGGCGTCTCTGCTCTGGCAACCTGCACTGGCTTCGGACCCCGTTGGCGTGGGTGCAAGTGGCCGCAGTTTTTCGGATAGCATGAATGATGGCTGCGTATGTAGGTTTGAGCGTTACGTGATCGTTTATTTTAAACGTAGGACGCCGTCTGTCCATTTGGAAAACGCGCATTTATACGCGGCCGAGCACCCTTCGGGCCGTGGTGACCGGGAAACTATCATCATCACTTGAGGGGGAGTGTGTCGGAGTTTGCACGCGCGCTTCTTCTTCTCGCGCACATGACCTCAGCTGAGTACTGTACATGACTGCGACTAGTGGGCGCACGTGTTGCAACAAGCACAACGAGGGGGCGACACAGTGTGCATCGATGCAGCGTGTCTCGCAAAGGATTTGTGCATGGCTTCGCGCCACGAGAGCACGCGTCCTCTCGTGGCCCCTACAAGCAGCCCCATTTACGGGGTGGCCACGCGTGGCTTTGGTCGTTGCGAAACTTGGAGAACCGTTCTCGCAGCGCTTCGCGATGTGTTTCCTGCCACGACGAAATGCCGGACACAAACCCGGCCCAAGTGCCCATCAGCTTCGCAAGCCTTGCGAAGATTCTTTTGTCGCGGTTGTGCCTCTCGGTTGGTTTCTCCCTGTCTCTCGCTCAGTGACAACACTGATGGGCGAGAAAGGATAGACGGGAAGCACTTGCGGTCGGCTCGCCCTGCAGTCCGCGGGCGAGGAGGCATATTGCAGTGGTCGTGCGCCGCGGCCTGTCTTGACTCGGAGGTGAAGATGGCGAGAGTTTCTGCTGCCGTGCCCATGATAGGCCTCGGGAGCTGTGTGTTTTTCAATCTCGTCTGTACCGAATGTACTGTAGGTGGAAAAATGCAGCCTCTAATGGGCAAGTTGACTTTGAAGCGATAGCGAAAGGATGTTTTCCCTTTTTCTTCGCCAAGCAGATGGAACGTGTCGGGGTTTGTCGTCGGGCACAGTTCTTTCGTTTATAGCCGGGGTTCGTTGCGTTACGTTCGCCAGAAATCGGGGGCTCCCGACAACTTCCATAGGGTGTAATGTGTTTTGTTTTCGTTTAAGCAGGTAATCCATCAACACCGCTGTTCCTCGTCAAGTGGGAAACGATGCAACTTCAGTCTGCAGCCGCGAGCTCTCCGCGTCTGATGATGCGCGTCGCATAACAGACCGATCTCATCACGCGATCTGCGCATGCGCGAATTTCCGGGACCGGCGTCGCCGCCGTCTTAATTGTAGTTCTCAAAGCACAGCTGCTATACGGCTATGCTTGCTGTGTGCTATAAGTTTACTGGTGTTTTGCACGAATCCTTGGTGTGGACGACGATTGAACGCGTCGGAAAACCATGTCCGGACCTCCTGTGGCCGTGTTTCATTTAAATTTGCCGCGCGATGTAGCGCCGTTAAAGAAAAAAATTTAAAAAAATAAAAAAAGGTTGACAACGTAAACATGCGACCTGGTCATGATCTCGTCGTTAGTTCGTGCGGCGGTTTGGAGTTTTTTACCACGTGACGTGGTACGTAGTTTTTCATCACGTGGCTAGACTGGGGTTTTTTTATCACGTGACACAAAACCCCCTACGTAGTAAAATAGGGCAGTAACGTCCTTTTACTACCCTTCTAACAGGTGGTAGTAAAACTATGTCATATGCTCCTTTTACCTCAACAAGACGTAGCAATTTTGAAAACAAGGGAGTTTTTAAGGCTCATACGAGCCGCAAAAACCCAGATATCGGGCAACTTTTGCTTACAGTGTACCGCTTCAAAACTGCGTCGGACGCATTTAGCGTGTCCGCTATACCGCTGTAGCGCAAAGTCGCGGCAGGAAAACCGGAGAGCATATAGGACAGCTTGCGAGGAGCTACAGCGCACAACCGCCCAGAATACGCGCCCTCGGGGTAGCCGTGACCATGCGAAAGGGCAGCGGGAGGGCGTCAAGGGCGGTAAGGCATTCGCAGTTCTCATCCGGTGTATTCCGCTCTTATAGGCAAAGGACCTAAATAGCTGGTTTACCGGACACGCTAAATGTCTCCATATCAACTCATTATAGGCGTAAGGCTAGCCGCTCGCGTACACATAAGATGACACGGTATTTACAGCTTGTGCTCGCAATAAAATCACGCATTGAAAACACCCCCGCGGTGCCGATGGTTGCGATGCCGCTGAGCAGTGGCCGTACGCGTCGTGTACTGCTGTTAATCCGGGTTTGTATTCCGACATTTCCGTTCACGCTTGACAGTCGCCTTCGCTCGTATACGAGCGAAGGCGACTGTCAATTTAGGCATCTTCTAGCGATCACTATTTTGACTCCGACGCCGCTGGCGATGGTCGCCCGGCAAAATGGTCGTGCACACGCTATGTTACGGTCACTGATGATGTGCCTAACCTATGATGGCGCTACATACGCAGTGGGAATTTCTAAGTCTACTGGCCTGTAGAGAGTGAGCAGCCTAGCTCCCTCGCGTCTATAGCCACGTTTGCATGCATAGCCTTCGTTCCTTCTTCTCCAGCAGTGCTGCTACAAAAATATTGCCGTATTTGTCGAGAGCGGTCCATTGTGCCCCCCGGTGCGGCACAGTTATTTCAGTTTAGCTGCTGCTGTGTCTTTGAAGCGCACGACAAAGCGCAGTTGCCGTTCTTGAACATCGTGTAATTCCGTTCTTGAACATCGTGTCCCGTGATTCGTGGTTGTTTTGTGGTCACAAAAATTAGCTGACACAAATACCTGTCAGTGGTGGAGAAAAATAATCAACTGACACAGGCACTTGTGTCACGACGTACTTATTAATTGGCGTATAATGTCTTGACTGTCGCTCAGCGGTTCCGTGATATGAGCCTCCGTTGTGCTTCATTGTGTCTATTATACAATATTGGTACCACTAAGAAGGAAGTGTCCGCCTAACAAGTGAGCTCTGGCATTTAAACCAAAAAGGAATAACACGAGGATCATATACATGACGCGGCAGCCCGGCGTTTAATATAAGTTGAGCGTTGATGTGGCGTCGCTACGAGCATGATGGAAAGTAGCACTTGCGCCAGTCTACGTCCACAGGAAACTCACCGGGTCGCGCTTCGTCATAGCAGCCGTGCCTAGCTATGTATAGCCAAATAAGCTAAGCATAGTTGGCGCTAATTAAGATAAATCAAGTATAACTAGGCTATCGCTAATTAAGCCAAGCCTAACTAAGCTAGGCTTCACGCCAAACGTAAGCTATGTCAAGTCTAATGAAGCGAAGAGCACTTAAGCCAAGCCTAATAAGCTAATAGTAAAGACAGCTCTGATTAAGATAATGCGCATTAATTCAATACTAGCTAAGCTTATACTAATTAGTTTAGGCCTGAATTAAACTAATACTAATTAAACCGCGTATGGTTAAATTGACAAGCCTAATTAAGACATGTAATTAAGTTATGAGTAATTAAGACGTGTAATTAAGTTATGAGTAATTGAGGCAAGCCCATTTGAGCCAAGACTGAGTAGGTCTCACATTGAGACCTTGCAAAACCTAGCAAGACCAACTAAAACACAGCACAACCATCTCAGACTTAAAATCGACCAGCTTCGTCGATTTTTTTTTTTTTTTTTTGTCACGAACGTATGTTCAACTGAATGGGCAGTATCAGTCTTTCTCTCTTTTTTTCTTTCTGCAGCTATCTGTGAAAAGCGAGCGACCACTCAGTGCTGAACGATATTTCACTCAGGTGACATCAATGCCGACATTGTTGACAAACACAATTTAAATGTGGCCAAATAAAGAAGAGAGATGGAAACGCTAAGGGAGTCGGAGTGATGGGCGATGCCAGTGCCCCGCGGAATGGCAGACTGTGCATGCTTCTTTCACATGTAATCTGCATGCTTCAAGCACGACTATATTATAACCACTTGACTGCAGTGACCGCTCTCATTTAACTAACAGTTGAGTGAAACCGGCCACAATGTTGCGTCGCTGTGGATATTTCAATGCGCCGACCGTCTGTCCACAGAGTATATAACGCGGTCATGGCGCTGCCACCTGTAAAGGTCGATCTCGAGGCCAAGGAGCGGGTGTCGCAGATTTTGACCGTTGTGACGCTCACTTGAAACTGTCACTGTGCGTGTTCGAATCCCTTGGTGAGAAGAACGACATGTATATATCTCTTGCGCAGCTTAGTATATGCCTTCGTGGTCCATCATTCGAATGCGATGGCATAAAGTGACGGGAGGCTTCACGGCGAGCACTCGCAGTCATTCTCGCAGCGTTCGGCTTCTGCATTCAATATGGCATATTGCCACGTGACCGCGAAGGACGGGTAAATATCGAGCCTGTTATTGGGCGAGAACGATAGCGCCGAAGTGGGTCGGCTCTCGCCCTCGTCGCAGGTTGTTTTCGTATTAATGCTCTGGAAGGCACAAAAAAAAAAAAAAAGCCACGCGGAACTGTCCCAATCATTCGAGAAGGCAAAACAAGTGCGCCGCTTCGTTTGCACGCGCATGCCGCACGAACGGTTGTTGTCGCCGGCTGGACGCTGCATGTTTCCTGTTTCAAGAAAAAAAGCCGATGTCGCAACGGGAGAGAAGTTCCTCGAGCCAGGCTGAGCGCTTTTTTTAGGACGCGTGCACAGAAAGCGCCACAAAGTGAAACTAGGCTGCTCTGCCAAGGTTTGTTTATATACCGAAGACAGGTTTGCCGAGAGAAGGCATACGGTCTGTACGTGTGCGCAGTAGCATAAAGAATTAACTTTTTAATGTGGCAAGCATTGCCAGGGGCGAGCTAGGCGACGATGCCGTATGAGTCTTTAAAACAGGGAACTTGTTTGTTTGGAGCGCCGGAAATGACGTGCGTCCGTTGGTGTGACTCTGGCGGTTGCGGCTCTCTGTCATCGTGGTGGCCTTTTCCTTATTGAAGTTCTAGATGAGTCAGGCGAATTTTTATCCACTCCAGTGAAGTAAATATATGAGAGGTTAATTCACGTAGCCGTGTGCGAAAGACCGATTACAGCGATGCTTTTGCAAATCGCTTGCGGCTGCGCTATCACACATAAGAGAAGTGTAATTGCTCTTTACATTTTCACAATTGCCAGACTGCAGGAATGAACTGCACGCTTGAAATATGCCACGTCGTTTCAGGTCTTTCACGCCTTCGCGATCGCAACTTGAACGTACGGGCAGGGCCGCGAGCCATGGTTACGCGCGCTTTGTTGGCGCTTTTTCAAGAGCCTTGTCCTTGGCACGTAACTTTCCCTTTTTTTTTTTTTTGAATTATTGCAGCCGCATTTACATAGATGATAGCGTCTTCGATATCACTCTTTCCGTATGCTTGAATAACTAATCCGATCCATTTGTATACGTGTGCAAGGATTCTGCGTAGGGATTAGATGCTTTAGTCTGAAACAGTATTTTTAGCTGAGTCATTTTCAAGTCGGATGTAAACATATCTCGCCGGTCTTCGTTGTTCACCGTTGCTCCAGTTACCGAATTGCACGTTAAAAAAATCAATTCATTAAGAAAGGCGTCATGATCAATGGTACAAGCGATGCCCCTCGTAAATTAAAACATTAAACGCCGGAACCAACGTCGATATGACGGCTCACGAATCATTCACATCCGCGTGGTCAGCAAGGTGCCTGTCGATTTAACCAGTTTCTCACAGCTTGCAATAGCTGCGCGTCGGCGTATTTTCTTTCCACACTCATTTAGTGCTTCGTATAGAGCGCGTTCCTCTCTCGTGGCCTCCCTTGCAAACTTCATAGCAAAACTCGCCGGCAGCGCTCTGACTCCGGGAGGCAGCTTCGCACGTGCTACACTCTTGGCACGGTAACCTTTAGTTTATTTTATAGGTAAACAAAAATATGAAAATATGCTCCTTTACTAAAGGTTAAAGCACTTTAACCGTTATAAAGGAGCATGTTTTGACATTTTTGTGTACCTATAAAAAACTAAAGGTTACCGTGCTAAGAGTGTACGCTGGCGGCGGTGGCGCGACCGTGCGGGGCGGGGCGAACGATGGGCGGAGGCTCCGCGCCGCGACATCGATACAGGAGCCCGGATATATATATCGCCGGTGCCCACCTCTGGCTAACATGGAGTACGCCTATTCGGAATCCCGACCCTCCAATTTGTAAAAAATTACAGCATATCCACGGAGTGAATGATGATGAGTGGGCGAAGCTCGGGAGGTTCATCGTAGATCGTGCCGAGTTCCGGATTAATTTAGTTAACGCGCACGCTACGAATCCTCATGGTTCAACTATGCACAAGTGAAATCTCCCACCGGCACCTCATTGCAAGTCAAGATCCAGTGCCTACATATATACAAGGAGGATAAAAAAAAAAATGCTGGAGTGGAGATTTCTTCCTAAGTGTGAAGCCGGCGGCCGCCATCTTACCAGAGGCATCGATTAACAGCATCCACATTGCACAAAAGAAAAAGCGCTTTCCTCACGATTCTTATCACCTTTAATGTGGTCATCTTTGCTACACAGAAAATGCTCGATGTGCCTGTTTCTGCTCCGCGTTTTTGGCTGAAACTTGAACGTCGCAAAAGTACGTGTGCCACATCGTGGCATTGATGCTCGGTCAGTGGTAGTTTATTAATCCAAAACAACACGCTTTTATCTTACAAGTACTCTATAAAATATATGAGCAGATCAAGAACGCTTGAATTGATACTGGTTTCTGGACACTTTGGCAAGCTTTTAGGGCTGAACCAGAGGCAAACGCCGGCTTCACCCGTTGCGGCAAGGTTCAGCAGGCGTTGCCACTCCAGCATTTTTTTTTATCCTCCTTACATATATATATATATATATATATATATATGGGTTGCCGGTGGACGCTTCTCCAACGCGAGCAGTCGGTATTTCTCAATGAAGAAGCTCGCTAGGAGACGCTGCCTGCGCCAACGTTGTCTCTCGCGGGTGAAGGCGCGTTCTCCTTCTTTGCGAGCTGGTAGCGTTCCTCTAAGAAAGAGCGTTTCCATAGCCAACGCGCGCCTTTCGCTCTTTCTCTGCCTCTCTCTCTCTCTCACACAAGACAGCAGAGGCACGCGCCGGGAGAGAGAGAGTGAGAGGCACGGGCCGGGAGGCACGCGCCGAGGACGAGCGCGTGCCTCCCGGCACGCGGGTTGCGCCTGACGACTGACGACTGACGTCTGACGCGTGACAAGGTTAGACTAAGAGGAGCTTCGCCCCTAGTACAGTCTGTTTAATTGCATCGTGTGGTTTTGCCGTGTACTGTCCTGTCTAGGAGGCGTTGGTAGTGTGCGTGCACGTTAAAGAACCCCAGGTGGTCGAAATTTCTGGAGCCCTCCACTGCGGCGTCTCCCGTAATCACAGATGGTTTTGGTACCGCAGAAATCAATCGTGTAGGTTGACTGAGAGCGATCAAAAGCACTGTTTCCATTTCTCGCTTTCAACACCGCAGCTGACGTTAAGAAACGTCTTCAGTTGATGTCCACTGAATATGCAGGCCTGTGGTGTCGCATGGTCGTTTCTTTCTAACGGGCGTTATTAAATGCAGACTGAATGCTGTGCCGTCGGGATCGTCAAATGCTTATTGAGGCATTGAAAATTACAATTGGCGAGTTTCGTTTTCTTTTTCACGGCCTCTTTCAGCTTGCTTTGAGCGAGTGCAGCTGACGGGAAAGAGAAGTGCACTTCGGGAGTGCCAATAATGACGACAGTAACACTGCGTATGTTCGTGGTATCATGCACTAAGTAATATTGCACTTTGGTATAAAACAAATAACGGTGATAGCACATGCACACATGCAGCGATATAAGCGCTGAGGTAAGATTTTGCGTGCTCAGGCTTCGCCCATTTCCAGCGCCTTGGCATAAGGCTCTCAGAGCTTCGTGTAAAGGCCAACTCCGGCGATTTCTTTACCATGTCAAAGTAATTGACCATTTGCAAAAATCTGTTAGCTGGTTTTCCTGTAAGCACGTCTCCCAACCAAGAACTCCCGTCCGCAGATCGCTTTTCTAAGCGCGAGCACACCTGCACATTCGTCACACCGTTCGTCCCGTTCAGCCTTTCTTTCGGTTCTGCCCCTCTCTTTGTAAATCGTCGAACTCGCTGTGAGACGACTCACTCCCCGCAAAATTTTAACACGGAAATTTTATGCTGGGGTCCACCAAGAAACGAGTGACGTATTTCCGTAACGGAAGTGAATATCTGAAAAAATGAACATACATTCACAATGAAACTCGAACCCACATTTAGGCGGGATCCGACAAAAGGAGGTGGAAGCCCTACAGATACACCACCGCAACGCTGCTCATCTAGGGAACAGATGGGCTTTATATGTTCACTACAGCGCTTCACAAGTTTCATCCAATTGTTGTGTTAAAGTAAATGTGTTTAGCAAGCAAAACTGCTCTTAAATTCATCTTAAGTTAACATCTCTCTTATACTACACACTTGGTTTGCTTAGGTTCGCTGCGGTGGTACTGCCATCTGGGAACGATAAATAGAGCAAAGCAGATTGTTGTGCTAATTAGCGCCGGTAGCCAGCGCTTCGGTAGCCTTCGTGCCTCGACCGCCGCGGAAGGGCGTTGCGGCGTCGTCACGGTTAGAGTTACTCTATATGCTACCGTAGGTAGCAGAGTTGCGCGTAGGTCCGCCATCTTGGCCAGCAAGCAACCAAAGCTATGCGGCGAAGCCACGCTCAGTTTTTGCAGGCGGCATCCGCAATCGAGCATGGGAAGTTTTCCAACGCTCGTAGAACGCTTTGAAGCCTAATAGCAAATAAAAACGCAGCGACAGCTTAGTGACGAGACAGATTAAAGGCGTTGCTCTTTTTAACACGCGCCACGAGATGCAGAACGATAAAATGTTGTCAGGTGTGTGTGTGTGTGTGTGTGTGTGTGTGCGCGCTTCACTCCTCGCAACTTTTGACTTGATAGCGTGTGTACACATTGGTTATTCCAGGCGCACCGGCCAAATGCAGCATTCATTTTCCTTAGTGGTTAGTATCGCACTGAGCAGTTTTCAAGCCTAAACCGCATGTATAGGATTATCCGCACGAATGCGACGCGATACGAAATGGGCTGTCGCGCGATGGGTCACATGGTCGGTCACTCGGTTATTGGAAATCTAGAAATGATCGCTTGTCATACAAGCGAAATCCAGCCGTAACAAGCCGGTTCATGTTGTACGTAAGAGATGTCCTGCCGGTAGCCACAGAAGCGCGCTTGCAAACAACTGCCAAGGCTATCTAACACCGAAATAAAACTATAACGCAATGCCAATTTTCACGGCTTCACGGCAAAACAGTTCCGACAGAAATGCTGCGGGGCTAATCTCTGGCCACTGGGAAAACGTAATATAAAATACCACTTTCTCAGCGCTTCGAGTTGTCCCGCAACATGCGCGTCTTGAAATCAATGCTCGGAACGCGCTCCAACGCAGACAAAAGTTCCGCTGCGGCGGCGCCGAGAAGCACAAAAATTGGCCTGAACGTCACCTTCTCTGCAATGCTCGGTTGCTTCGCAGCTGGCGGCGTTTGGAAAACAAACGCGCAACTCTTTATGATATAATATATAGCATAAATATACAGTAACTCTAGTCACGGTGTGTTCCTCGGGCGAAGTACGAACGCGGCCGCTACAAAATTTGTCTCGTGTGGCCAGGTGTGGTGAGTTGCGACGCCCACTGCTCCAGGAACGCAAGGACGGTCGTCGACTAGCAAATGACTGGCCTTTCGTTGCAGTGGCCCGTGTTTTCGCGAAACGATCCGCTGACAACGCGTTCGGTATCGCTTGCAAAATGTCACCGTTTGCGGACGCTCCTTCTTGATGGCAGGTTTGCGCAGGGCTCCGGCGTGTGCCATTCAGTGTCTACAGAGCTATGTGGCTCGTTCGAAAACTTCGCCCCGTGTACAACTGTCGAGGATCCCTGTGCCGTGTCGACGTGCCCTGATGCCTATATGTAACGTGTTCACATCTTCAGATTTCTCAACCCATCTACCGCCCCTCGATTCGCCAGATTGTTGCTTGTGCGTTTCACAAGTTCACGAAAACAGGATTCACTTTCGTGTTATACCGATCCCCATGACAGACGCTTTTTTTTTTAGAAGCTCTTGCGGTGCTCGTGCATCTGGGATGGAATGTGGAGACGTCAACACGCTTGGAGCAGGAAAGCAATCTGTAGACGAGGGCTTCGTTGAGAGACATCCTTGCGGGAAAGCCGACTTACAGATTTTTGTAAATGTTCGTATGCTATTCTGTGTTCCTGAGACGGTGGTGACACTTGACAATAGAGATGAGGGGGCAACTTGGAAAATAATGGCCAAAAAATTGCAAAACCAAGATCTGACCAAGGAGTGACGTCAAATAAACCAATCCTTAGCCAATCTACCTTTTTTTTCCCCTTGTGGTAATGCCGCGAACTTCCATGGCTTACGGAAGTTGCCGCTGCGCGCACAAATCTCGAAGGCCGGTGTCCGTGCGCTTTCGTCATTTCCGCGGCTTGCCTATACGGTGACGTCAACACAGTGTGGCCAATAATTGTAAGCAGCCAGGTAGGCGCAAACACACAATAACTTCGGCGAGTTTACGCGGCGGTTTTGTAGCCTTTTAAGACGGAACAGGCGCCTCACTTTTCGGTTCGAAACAAGTATTACGGGGTCGTCCAGTACCCTTGGTGCGAACACGGCTGCGCGTGGCCACGTCAGTATACCGCCGTTGTTGCCAGATTTGGTCAGTTATTGGACAGCTCCGCTTCTCGCCCTGCAATGCCTCTGACAGACGGGCAAAAGTAAAGTGTTTTGTGGTGAACCCCTTTTTCTACTCTAAAGGACCCTCTGCAGAAAGTAGTTGAGCCGATGACACACGGCAGCGCGTGAACTTCTTTAGCTGGTTCCTAAGACGAACGCCGCAAAAAAATGGCGCTCCTCGTTAAAGCAGCAACATAGTGAAAACTTTTAAAAAAGTTCCGCGTTTAATTACCTTTAGCGATTGCGGATCGTAAAAATATCGTTTTTATTCCTGATGGCTAATAATGTTGATTGTTCGTTTCACGCCACGACGAAAAAGGTAATGACTGCCGGAATCCCGCATGGCGACGATGTGAGCGTTCGAGAGTGCGGTAAGAATAAATCTTCGCTGCTCGACAAATCTCATTGCGGCTAAAAGCTAAAGCTTATACCCCTGTCACACGGCACGTGTAATGACATTCGCAGAGAATGTCACTGTGTGTTAATGTCAGTTTTGTTGCTTCTACACGCGCATAGCGAATGACATTCACACATGATGACATTCGCCCACTGGATGCATTCGCCGAACTCATTCAGTCGCTACATGCGTATTCTCGACCACAGGGGCTTCGCAATAAGGTGCAAAATTGGTAATGAAAAGCAAAATGTACGGAACGTTACGGTTCTTGTTAGTTTCTCTTTTGGCCCTTTGATAACGTTCTGACGTACAGCACGATATATGACGCAATCTGTGCAATTATATTCTTGTTCCCAGACTCCGAGTTTACTCCGACGCTTCCTAGCTGTCGGCCATGTTTACAAACGCGCGTTTGTTGCTTGAGCTGCTTCAGCCGGTTTCGGCGCTTTGTAGTGAATACCTGAAAGGCAATTAATGTTCGTTTCCACTGATCGTCGTCCATTACGGTCACAGGAACGGAGCAGTCCACGATATCGCCGGCTACAGAAGAAATCGAAGCGCCTTTGGGCTAGTCTTGCTTTGGATACTTGTGCAGATTTCTTCCCTGTTAAGGCTGCCGTATCGTATTGCGATATATTTTCACATAGCCGGCCAATGTTTACTGCTGTGTTTCTAACAATAAAGAGAGAATATGCAAATAAATGGCACAATGTGTAACATTTTGTTTTCTTAGTATCCGGCGCGTAAACATCGACATCACTGGCGAATGTTATTTTGTATGACCGTGTGGACGAGGAACGCGAAAACAGAATGACATTAGTTATAAATGTCGTTTGCTGCGAATTACGTTTACATGCGCCGTGTAACAGGGGTATTATACGCAAGGCAAGAAAATACTTGCGGGTGTTGTAATTTTGTGTAAAGTTCTCTCCCGTTTACGGGTCGTGTACGCTGTCGGCGAGAGTACGCCTTTACGCTCGAAAAGTAGATCGCCGATCTTCCTTTCTGCAAAGGAACTTTGCCGAGAAGGAGATAATCCTCTGTCGTGTGTCACTGGGCATGAACGCCTTTCCGGGAGATGTCCCCTTGCCTAAAGTACTCTAGCGTGCCCGTGTGTCAGGGGTATAACATATCGACGCATCTATTCAAGCATATAGCGGCTGCTGTCGCGGGATCGAATCCCGGCCGCGGCGACTGCGTTTCGATGGAGGAGGAGGCAAAATGTTGAGGTCAGTGCGTTGTCAGTGCACGTTAAAGAACCCCGGTTTGGCGAAATTTGCGGAGCCCTCCACTATGGCGTAATCATATAGCTGGTTCTGGGACGTAAAAAAAAAAGAAAGACAGATAATAGAATAAAATGGTGTTTATAATGCGCATGCAACAAATAAATATGATAGGCCGCTGTGTAAAGGCGCCAGGCGGGATAAAGCGAGAACACGATCGTCACCAGAGGAACGGGTAATCGAGCTGCATTTTCTCCCAATTGCCTATGTGCATGCCTTAAAAATTTATGCCTGGGTGCTGAACAACGCGCGGAATCGCGTTTGTGGCACTTATGTGCGGACTACGGCAACCCGCTGCCGAAGTTCTCTCGTTTCTTTTTTGCCTCCTCCTCGGTTTCGCAAGCTCCTTTGTTGACTGGATGGTAGAACTTTGAAGTTTGAAGTTTATTTTCATTAATTCAAGCATACATATCTTATCCCGTGGTACAGTGGGAAGGGGTGGCGAAAAGGCAACTGAATGCCTGACAATGCGCCAGTCCCCGCCCAGACCACGATATTGCACAACACTCAGCATGTGATACACAAATGCAGTAAACAAAATAACAAAAACATTGAAGAACACTCAGCCTGGTGTACACTGAAAGAAAAAAAAACGAAACAGAAGGACTTATCGAAAAGAAATTTTCACGGCTGAATTTTAGGGCATAGTACATTTCTGAAAAATGTATAGAGGATACGCAAGTTGTACACAGGCGAGAAAAGAAAGTGTCACGTTTGAGGCGTGAGTAGATAAGCGTGTATCATTTTTTTTTTGAAAATTGCTTCTGACCGGGTTTCATCCACTATGCTCATGGCCATCGTGTTAGAGTTCAAAAACCAAGGAATCAGGTGTGTTAATTTCTGCTTGCCGTAATTGGTCCGAATCCTTTCACTGGAATAGGTGGTTTTCCTAAGGTTATACGTGTGTGTCTTCCGGGAGTAAGTGTCTTTGAATATATCTGTGTACGATTTAATTTGATTGTAGATCACTGTCGCTAGCTTTTTATAAAATATATTTTCGAATATTAGGACACTGTGCTTATGGAAAAGTGGAGCAGAAGGCGTTCGGCGCGGAACATTTTCGATTATACGCAAGATTCTTTTTTGCAGTCTGTGAATACTATATTTGTTTTCGTTGTAGTGCCCCAGATTAATAGGCAATAATGTATGCGCGAGTAAACTAAAGTGTAGTGAAGCTGTTTTGTCACCCAAAGGGGCAGTAAGCATCTAATTTTGCCAATTATGCCAATGGAGCGTGATATGTGGGTGCGAATATTATCTATGTGATTGGACCAACTCAATGTTTCGTGAAAAATAACGCCAAAAAACTTTTGAGTCTGAACGCGTTCAATCAAAGTTCCTCGGAATATGAGCTGCGTATTGCGGAGAATACAATGGCTTCGTGGTCGAAAGATAATGTACTTTGTTTTCTTAATGTTTAATTCCAACTGATTTGTTCTCAGCCATAATGACATATTGCTAAGCCAAAGGTTCGCTACTTTTTCTAGATTAAACATATCTTGACCCGAAAAAAAGACGTTAGTGTCATCTGCATATAATATAATATCTGGTGTTAGAGGTACGTTTACGATGTCATTTATATAGAATAAGAATAGTAGTGGCCCAAGTATAGACCCCTGTGGGACACCGTAATTTATCTTACCCATTTGTGACTTCGAGTGTTGCAAGTCCGTGTACTGAAACCGATTGCTAAGGTAACTTCTTATTAAATTAAGCGGCGTGCCTCTTATTCCATATTCATTCAGCTTTTGCAAAAGAATTTCATGCTTGATTGAATCAAAAGCTTTCTTAAAATCAAGAAATATTCCAATTGTGTGATGTTCTTGCTCAAAATGTTCAATAATTTGATCTTTAATACATAATAGGGCCTTTTCTGTACACTTGTTCTTCTGAAATCCAAATTGCTGTTCTGTTATAATTTTTTTTGAGCTACAGAAGTTTGCAATTCGCACATATATGACACGTTCTATAATTTTTGAAAAAAAATGGGCAAAACAGAAATGGGCCTATAGTTATTCATGTCATTTTCATCGCCGCCTTTGTGAATAACGGATACTCTTGCTATTTTCAATTTGTCCGGGAACGTTCCAGTGCTCAAAATGAGGTTGCAAATATGTGCAAATGGTGCGCTAATGTGCTTTGAAACTGCTTTTAAAGGTTCGGCCTTTATACTGTCACAACCCACAGCACATTTGTTACTTAAATTCTGTATCAGCGAGGCTACTTCCGATTCATCCGTGGGAGTTATGAAGATAGATTCCGAGACGCGTGCTGTAATATACGATTTGTAAGACTGCTCAGCACCATTTGAAATATCGGGAGCTCCCGAACTCAAAAAATGATCATTGAACATATTGGCAAGTAAAGTACCTGAACAAGATCTGCCCTCTATTTGATGCTGAGAGATGGTCTTCGTGCTCTTCTTTTGCAAGAGATCGTTCACTGTGTTCCAAATGGCTTTCTGGTCATTAAGTATGTTTACAAACTTTTTTTCGTAGTAGCTGATTCGCGCCTTTTTAATATCAGATCCTAGCTTATTTCTGGTCTGCTTAAACTCAACCAAGTACTCTAAGCGCTTTGTTTTTATGAATTCAGTGAACAGCTTATCTCTTGCTTTCATCCTTTTCAAAAGTGAAGCGTCTATCCACGGTTTTCTTGCCTTCTTGTTTCTTTTATACGCGACAGTCGACGCATTTGCTAACCATCCCGTGAATGGTAGCGGGAAACATCGAGCGGGGCCACATGAGCATCTTTCTAAGTACAGTGAAACGAGATAATGTCCATTTTAACGTGCGACATCGGTAATCCCATATAATTTAATTGCAGCGGTTCCTCATTTAGGGTTTTGACGCAGCCGTCCGCATGCCGACACTCTTCGAGCCACATTTTGCTCGGCCCTCCTTAGCGCCTCCTCGCTTTTCTTGCGCAAACGCTACTCTCAAAAGCAGAAGCCCTGTCACGTTGGGACATCTGGGCAGTTCGCGCAAAGCTTCTCGGCCATGGCTGCGTGTAGCGATTACTTGTCCACCAATTGAGCTGGGGCTGCAGTGACCACTACGCGTGCTGCAGGGCCCGAACATAAGGACTGCTCCTTAGCCGGGTAGTTCTGTGGTGTGCGAAATCGCTGCCACGTGCTGTGAAAGCTTTTGAACCCGTGCTCGCTTTTTATAGTCGGAGACATTGTTGTTGCTCAAATGTTAGCTTAAAGGAGTACTGAAACGAGTTTTATACTTTTGTCATCTTGCTCTAAAGAGAAAAAAAGAAAAAGAAACGCACTGATGTCAAGGACGGGGTATCGTGGTGTCCTGCAGAAGACCTTGAAAAGCCACTTTCGGTTTCGACGGGGTCGTTCCATAGTGACGTGCCAACACGTGGGTCATGCACGTGGGGACAGCAAATCGCGATGGGGGCGGGGAAACTGTCAGTTGCGCGCGGTGAACGCAAAAAACAGTGATCATCTTGTTGTCAAGCCACAGCGGTATTCAGGCTACTGTGTTCATACGTCATAGTACTGTCCGTTTGCGAGGGCTTGCAGGTGCTGTGCTACGAAATCTTTGACATGAAATTAAAATACTTGATATGTGTCTCTTGACCCTGGTATGTGGAGAGCGTTAACAATACACGCAAGGAAAACGAAAAATATCCCTTTTTGTTCCTCGTCAAAATCGTGTCAGTACCCATTTAAGCCCTGCAGGACCATTTTTCCAAGTCTGGGTGCTCTTGAGAGGTTGCGGACCTTACAGAAATGAATTCTGAAAGCTTCACAGAATCGTCCGTGTGGTATTAACCACGCTTATTTGGCTGGAAGTGCAGTGGTAAAATTATCATTCACAGAGCGTACTTGAGTCCTCTTTATGGCCAGGCCTCGCGGCGTGGCATCGCATCGAAGCTCATGTAGCGCAGTTTCGTTTGAAAGGCGCGGGCTACATACACACAGCTTGCTGTGCATCGCAGCAAATGGAATCCCGAGCTGTGCGCTGCCATCACGTGGAGCCGTGTTCGCACCAAGGGTGGACGACACTCTACGCACAGTCTGTCGAAGCCCGGGCGGCAAACTCAAGCTCAGCAGTTTTGTTAGCGCGTCGTCATACGAAAACATCAACTCTGGCGCTTGTTTAATGGCACGTTGCCACGGGGAGGCTAGGCCGAAAGACGACCAGATGCTGTGTCCGCTCGGGGCGGTGTTGTTTTGCGCCCCTTGCGAAACATTCAGGCGACGCACAGGCAGTTTCGAGATAGAAACGCGCAATACGCTCCATACTCACACGTGTCATCCGAAGGGCGGGTACCTCCTCTCGTATCGGAACAGCGCCATGTCGTCGCTGTAGACGCGTCGCAGCCGCTCCATGAGCGCGTCGCTGACGTTGCCGTAGTAGCGTCTCATGAGCGCCGCCGTCGGCTCGGACGAGTACGTCCGCCGGCGGCTGGGGAACGCCACGCGCGTGTCGAGGCCCGCGCGGCGCAGTACGAGCCGCGAGTCGCGCTCCAGGGTGTCGTACGAGCCGAGCAGGTCGTAGCGCAGCTGGCACGGGAAGCAGAGCTTGGCGAGCGGCCTCCAGTGCTCGTTGAAGGCGGCCCCGTGGTCGCCGGTGTCCAGCGATGCCACGTAGCGCAGGAACTCGTCGAAGGTGACGCCGCGGCCGGTGTCGAGCGCGCGGCGCGAGGCGTTCGCTCCGCGCTGCTGCCGCACAATGTGGCGGCCGTAGCGACGCGGGAAGTAGTCGCTCCAAGCCCGCTCGAACTTGTTCCGGTACGCGGACAGCAGCCGCTCGAGCGGGTGCCGGGCGAACACGAACTTGAGGTGCGTGCCGAGGCGGCGGCGCCGCTCCTCGACACCCATCTGCGCGAGGCTGCGGAAGGCGCTCGGCTCGTGGCTCCGGTTGGCCGGGATGCCCGCGGGGTCCGCGCCGCTCGAGCGCAGGGCCAGCAGCACCCGTCGCCAGTTTGTCGAGGCCACCTTTGGCACGGCGCAGTAGAGCAGCCCGTGGTCGTCGTCCACCAGCACGTGGTCGAGGCGGCGCGCCGGCAGGTCCTCCAGCGCAGCCCAGTCCCCCTGGGCGCGGCAGGCGGCGCGCAGACGCCGCTGCCGGCGCCGCTGCTCGGCCTCCTCGTCGTATCGGTGCCGTTCGGCGGCCGCGTTTTCTCCGTCGTCGTCGGAGCAGTACAGCAGCAGCAGCAGCAGCAGTAGCGTGCCCAGCAGAAGCCCCACCGAGACCGCGCCGAGCAGAGGCCTCCGACGGCCCCGCATGGCCGCCGGTTCAACGGTCTGCTGCTGCTGCTGCGGTGCGGGGCGAGCAGCTTCGGGGAAAACGCCCTCTCGCCGAGGCGGCCACTTTATCGCCGAGGGGGGAGATGGGCCACCCCGTGGACCGCGGGGCTCCCCTCGCCTTGCTCGTTTCGACTGGCATGACCCCGCACTGCTCCCGAGGGTTGGGCTTTTCACTCGAGCCCCTTTGGAGGGCGGGTGTTTCCGTGAAACGATTTAATTGTATAGCGATTTTTTTCTTTATCCCGCTGGCCTCGCGCATTTGTGTTATCACAGCTAGCAGCGCAAAGGACCTGTAGCTGAACTGTTCGTACACATGCGGTGAGACCCGGCCCCCCGATCTCTCTCGCGGTCGCGACACGTACGTCCGTTTAGGTTTCCGTCGCACGCGCCTCGGCACAACGCGGGCAGTGAAGTCGGCTTTACGAGAAGCACGCCTGCAGCGCCGTCTCTCGACCTAGCGCCGGCCTGAGGTGCCTTCCAAGGACGAGGACATACGTAGCATTGATGACCGCCGACGGCGTTCTCCGAGATTTCATCGTTACCATGATAACTTCGTGGCTCCGAATTCGCTAGTACAATCTAATGGCACCTTGAATAGCAGCTTAGACGTGTAGGTTTAACGCGGGAGAGTTAGCGATCTAACAGAGGGAGAACAAACGTATAATGTACTATTTGGCATATTTATAAATAGAACCACCCTCCTCCACCCCCCCCCCCCAAAAAAAAAACGACAAAAAAAGGACAAAAATAAAACGATTTCTCTGCGATTATGAGCTTGAAAAATAGCACCCGATTTTTAAGCCGAAATCTGCAGAAAATGCTATGTCCGTCATTTTTCGCGGAAACTTGACATAGCACGTTAAAACGGTGGAGATTTGTTGATCGAGCTTTGCCCGTTCTCGACGTGAACTACATGGGCGTCCGGAAGGCCCCACCATAGACCCTCCCCGTAAAAAGTTGCGTTGACCATTCAAGACGCGTCATTTTTCGAATGTTCAGCAACTAGCCCAAACAAGAGTTCTGCGAACGTGGTAGTGCCTTCGCCAAGCATCTGCAGCCAAACGCACCGCGTGCAGTCTCGCGTTATTGCCACACGCATGCACATTTTCCCTGCCAAACGCTGAAATTTAGCGCGGTCAGACAGCGTACGCGCAGCACGCCATTTTTAGCGCTTCCTTAGTTTGTTAAAAAAAAACAAACACGAGGCCTCGGCAGCCCGCTTCGCCAATATCGTCTCGTCTTGCTGCCTCGGGTATTCTTGCTTCGGTAAGGGACGGTGAGCGCGTTGTTTTTGGATCGTGGTTTGGCACACTGCATGTGCGTAGCAAAAGCGGCGAACCGCAAATTTTCGGGTGCATCTTCGATGTCGTCAGTGCCTCAATGTAGAGTCCCACGGCAGCACTGGCGATGCACTTCGCTTGTGATCGCGCAAGGTCAACACCGCACACAGGATCTTTCCAAGGCAAACGATTAGTTTTGTCTATGAACTGCCCAGTTTGCTGCTAATTGAGTATTTGCACATAGCCAAGTTTTGCGCTTTGCGGCGGGCCGGTGTGCTGAGCGACGTCGAATGGCGCTCCGCAAACATTTAGCGACCCGCTAACGCTGTTGCAGGCAATTTCCGCAATACTAAATCTGACTTTTAATGCACTGCTAGTCTCATTTACGATTGCTGAGTGTTGTGTGCTGTGATCTCCCAGTGAGGGACGGGCTTCATCAACTGATCTCCTTTCCTGCAGTGAACCGAGCGCTGTGGTTCGTGGCTCAGGGTTGATATTGTCGTGGTGTGAGAATATGCTGCAGCAGCGCTTGGTTTCTGGTCTCGTTTGTTGCAAGTGTGGTGCAGGCTGGCTGAGCAACGATCGACTTCACGAGAGCAAGAAAAGCCGTGGTATTATATATGGCAGAGATGAGCGTTGCGCATTTTTGTGCATGCACTGCACAGCTGGCAATGAAATTATTCGGCGTTTCTGAACTCGTTTGTTCTGGAAAATATCAGCGCAAGATGTGCACTTCGCTTCGTGAATTCAAGGACGAAAAGTGTCGTTCGGTGCAGGCGCGGTGCAACAAAGGCTGGAACCACAGCCTCCCGATGGCGGCGGAAAATAATTTTTTCCTATCTTCCTGAACCACGCAGCTCGTATTTGTTGGCCTACCCGGTCATAAAACTCACTCGCGGCGTGTGTAAGTATTGTATCCAACTATATAGCCTGACGAAAGGTCGGATTTGGGAAACTGTCGCCTAAACAAAAGCTGCTGCTTAAGGCAAGACGTTTCCTGCCACGTTCATGAGGCAGGAAATCGGTGATACGAAAATATTCCTATACTAAATAGTCAAACCTTCGCCTCGCAATTCACTTGCACTGTGCAATCGGTGGCTGTCCCGAAGCATGCACGAGCGTAATTTGCCATTTTTTTTTTTTTTTGCTGTTGAACTGCAGCTAAATTGCGAATTTTCGTGCGATTTGCATGTGCTCTGAAGTAATGTGAGAAATGCACAATCGCCATATGTGCCGTAGCTGGAGACCTCAGCTGAATGTGTCTGTCATAAACAATCCCTCAAAATGTATCAAATATTACGTGAATTCCAGGGCTGCGTTTTCGGGAAAGATTGGCGCTTTGGGCATGTACAGGCTGTCGCCGGCGATTATGTGCTCGTTCGCACGGACAGCTGGAACCGCCGCGTTGCAAGCAGAAATGTCCCACTTCGTGTGGACGACAGAACACAGTTGAAATGCGTAACTATTTTGACGGCGCGCACTCAACGATGACTCGCTTTGTCCACGTATATAATCGACATATAGTTTTAACTGGCACATGCGAGTCGCCGCTGCTACGATGCCGCACGAAGAGGCCAGCTGACAGCAAGTTGAGCAATTAGTTGAGCAACTGCGTTTGCAAGCCGAGTCAAGCGAGTTCGCCCCGCCGCAGCGCTCTACTGGTACTCGGCTGCTGCGGCTGCATTTTTGACGGAGGCAAAATGTCGAGGCCCGTGTGCTGTGCGATGTCAGTGCACGTTAAAAGAACCCCCACGTGGTCGAAATTTCCGGAGACCTCTACTACGATGTCTATCATAATCATATCATAGTTTGAGGACGTAAAACTACAGATATCATGTCAGTTCACAAGTTCAAGCTGAATCCCATCTGCCGCGTGTGGGGCTCCTTACGCGACAATATGTAAACGGTGATAAAAGCAAGTTTCACTTCCAGGAAAAGACGCTAGCGTAGGACACAATTAAAAAAAAAAAGGCATTTGCAACAAGGGCCGACGGACCGCGCGCGTCTGCTCCGCCAGCCAATCACAGCAATCGTCGTCATGCGACCTTCTAAAAATGGCGCCATGTTTATCCCCGCGGAGCGTCTGCTGTTCTCGAGTCCTTTCATCGGTGATGTGTGCTCGAGAAGCATGACGAGCAAACATGTCTGAGGTATTAGCGTTTGGGTCTGCAAAAGGCCGCGGTACAGGAGCCCGTTTTACGCGTGAAACTTCACCGAACTGAGTTGAAAAACTCTGGTGGGCGGAGTTTGTGGCAAGCGCTTGATTTCTGCTCAATAATGAATTGTCCTTTCCGTGTTCATGCAACTCTAATAAACGAATGAATGCATAAGAATTTATGCACCTATCCGTTATTGTAGCCGCCCTCGCTTTATTTGGTAAATATGGAGAGTTCAAAGAAGGAACTATTTGTGCGTATGGCCGCCGGTTATGAGGGCGTGGGAGGGGCTTCACTGCTCTCCGCCGCGACACCAGCGCCTCGTCACCGTATGGGAGAGCAGTCGATCGTGCCTGCTTGCCCTGTTGACTGCGTCAATTAAACGGGCGCCTTTGCATCGTATCAAATGTTCTTTTTAAAGAATAATTTAGGGGCGAAACTCCTTAAGCTGTGGGTCGGTTGTCATGTATCGTCGTATCGTGTAACCTACACCACTCACAATACCATGCAACGCCATGCAACGCCGGGAGGCTCGCGCTCGCCCTCGGCGCGTGCCTCCCGGCGCACGAGCTCTCCCACTCTTCCATCTGCTGTCTTTTGAGAGAGAGAGAGCGAAGGGCGCGCGTTGGCTATGGAAACGCTCTTTCTTCGATGAACGCTCTACCAGCTCGCAAAGAAGGAGAACGCGCCCTCACCCGCGAGAGACAACGTTGGCGCAGGCAGCTTCTTCTAGCGAGTTTCTTGATTGAGAAATACCGACTGCTCGCGTTGGAGAAGCGTTCACCGGCCACCCATATATATATATATATATATATATATATATATATATATATATATATATATATATATATATATATATATATATATATATATCCGGAACTCGGTACGATCTACGATGAACCTCCGGAGATTAGCCCACTCATCATGATTCACTCCGCGTATATGCTGTGAATTTTTTTTTTTTTGAAAGTGTAGTGCGTCGGAATGTTTCTTTGCAGAAGTAACAGCGTTGTGGAATCGAGCGATTTATATTTACAGCAAGTTTCTGAACTTCCCCGACGCGCCATTAAGTTCTACATAGACGCGAGTTGCCAATTGTGCCAGATTATTATTTGTTTTAAAGAGAACTTTTATGTTTGCAAGAATTACAGACTCGTGCTGGCGTATTCTCAGTGTGGCACAAATTTGGGAATATTTACGGTATTTTGGAGCCAGCTCTTCTGTCGTCGAAGCCATTAAACGGCGTGGGTGTTTGAACAGCCATAGCTTGTTTGTAGTATCCCCTTAACTTTTATTAGTTTTGCGGCAACATACCGAGTGAATCAGCGCAATTAAAAAGAGGCGAATAGACCATGTTTTCCGTTAGTGATTTTTGTTGGCATCACATACTATACATAAATGTCTTTGCTGCTTATATTTTTGTACGGCTCATGACTGAGGCAGACTTGTCTCACAGTTCACAACTTAAAGGAGTACTGACACGAATTTTTGACAATCTCGTATTGTTGCTGTAAGTGAAAGCACTGCCGTGGAGAACCCCAAAAAGAGTATCATGGCGCCTGGCAACGCAATGAATATATTTTTAACACTGCTCCTTTAAAAGCCCACTTTCGGTTTCGATTTCGAGGGGGCGGTTTCCTAGTGACGTGTCAATAGAGTCGGACGTACGTCTAAGTCACGTAGGGACAGCAATTCGTAATAGTGTCGCTGCAACTTTGTCGTCTGTCGTTAGTTACACGTGGGGCACGCAAACAACGACAATTTCACGGTCGTCCAGCGACTCTGACAGCGATTTCAGCGATTTTTGATACACCGTCCTCATACGTCATCGCAGTGTCCATTGCGCTGGGGCTGACCTGCGGTGCTGTTCGACGAAAACATTAAAACCGAATTAAAATATTTTGTACGTGTTTCCTGGCTTCCGCGTGCGGAGGGCGTTAACAATAGATGACTAGAAAACGAAAAATGTATGCTTTGAGCCGCCGCAAAATCGTGTCAGTACTCCTTTAAATATTGCCGAAGCTTGAGCTAAGTCGTGCATGGCTTAACACAGCGAAGCTGGTTAATTTCAAGTTTGATATGGCTTTGCTAGCTAGGTCATATATACTTTCGCCTTGCTAGATCTTGCCAAGTCTCACCTAGCTCGCAACCTCTTTAGTCTTAGCTGAATTGGGCTTGCCTCAAGTAATCTCAACTTTATTAGGTTTATCTTATTAGTATTGGCTTAATTGTGTTGGTAATTAATACCTGGCTTAATTAGTATTAGCTGAATTAGGCTATACCTAATTATGATCGATATAATTAGAATGAGCTTGTTTTGGTTTAGTATAACCGGTATTAGCTTAATTAGAGTTAGCTTAATTAGTGCGAAACATGCTTATTTGGATATACATTAGCTGGGCAAGGTTGCTATGGCGATGCGCGACTCGGCGTAGTCTCCTGCGAATTTCTGCCGGCTTAGCGAATACCTTATACAGCTTCGCTGCTTGAACGCTGCGACCGCGGTGGCGTATTCGCGTTTGCATATGTACCCGTGACGGCGACTTTGTGGATGCATTTGAGGCCAACTGTTTTTTTAATTGCCAGGAGCAACTGCTCGAACACGCGACAGTAAACAACGTTAGCTTAATTAAACGTTGTACGGTAACGGCTTCTCAAGAAAAGTTCCATTGAACTGATTGTTGAGCGAACGGTTTATTAAATTATGAAGAAAAAGCACCAAGTGGCAGCCAAGTGCGTGTTTTTCGAGGTCGTTTTCATCCGGATTCGCGGAATGCGATGGCGCCTGGTCTCAGCGCCAGCTGTCTTGATTTCATGCGTATACAGCCTGCCTGATCCTGCAGCCGATCGTTATAGACCAGAACAGAGCGAGTTGGACGCGTGCCGCCATACTTGGACTGCGCGTCACGCCATCTATTGCATGCGCGGCGAAACAACGCGCTGCTGCCACACGCAGGCTCCTGCAGGTCGTCGATTGTAGTTTAGCACGCTCGTCTCAAAGATGCTAGGTGTGTTTACCTGCGCTGAGGGCATCAGTGGATAAATGTTATTATGAAGCAACAGGGTGAGAAAAAAAAAATAAGTTTTATTGAACGTCCTTGCTGCACTACTCGCATGCAGGAAGGTTAGCTGGCGTCGCTTGCTGTGAGGATTTCACCCCCGCTGGATGATATGTCGCTCCTGTTGTAAGTTAGTGAAGATGTATTTCCCTCTCCCAATCAAACTAAGCAAACGGAAGATCGGGAGCAAATTGCTAAACCGGAATGTGGAAATTTTCGAAGTGCAGCATTACACTACATGTGCAGTCAAAACATAACATGGCAAGCGCTACAGGTGCAGGTGCGATGAACGTACTGAGGTTTATTTATTATTTATTTATTTTCAATACTGTGAGCTCTGTCGGGCTGTTACAGGGTGGGAAGGTTTTCAACACTGGAAGAATATATGCGAACAGCATAGAAAATATACAAACAGCATAGTACAAACAGCAAGCACAATGCGAATTCAAAAACAAATACATAAACAGCGCATAAGAATATACAAAACAGCAGCGTAGGAATGATGTGCAATTATACATAACAATAAGAATGTCAAAATTAGACACCGAGTGACTGAAGCTTTTCTTCGAAACTCGCGAGCGAATTCACACCTTCAAACATTTCAGGGCTTAGTTTAATTCCATTCTTCAACTGTTTTGACCAGCAGAGAATGCTTGTAAATATCGACTCTAAACACAATAGGTCTAACAACGTACGGGTGGGAGGACCGGGGTGACACTCTGCCTGGAGGCCGCAGGTAGAGCCCGGAATCAATGTTTAGCATGCCATTATACAGTTGATAAAAAAATCTTAGTCTGGCTATTTTCCTGCGTGAGTCTAAACTTGGAAGCTTTGCCTTAATAATTAATGCAGTGATAGATTCAGTCCTTCTGTACTTCGAAAAAATAAAGCGTGCAGCAAGACGCTGCACTCGCTCGATCTGCTTTATTAGAGTTAATCGGTAAGGGTACGTCCCACACAATAGCCGCGTACTCCAGGGTGGGTCGAACAATTGTAGTGTATAAGCCTTGAGCTTTACGTCAGGATGTGCTTGCTTCAATTTACGTCGTAGCATTCCCAGCTTTCGCTGAGCCGATCCACAAACGTTGGCAACACGCTCACTCGAACTTAAGTTATGCGTGACAGTAACACCTAACTACTTCGTCTTCAGTGCTCGCCGAATTTCCGTATTTCCGATTTTGTAAGTAAATTTCAAAGGTGGTTGCTTTGTTGTGATACTCATGCAGACTGATTTATCGAAGTTAATTTCCACGTCATATGCTACACACCAATCGTAAATTTTGTTTACGCCTCCACCAAATTTAACCTCCACCAAATGTAACGAGGTGTAATCAAAGACAAGACGTTAACAGGACACGCTCACTGTGTTAGAACGAGCCGAGCTCAAAGCAACACCAACGTCAACGTCTTCTTCTACGCGCTGTGTCAGAGCTGCTGCCGGTGTGCTTCACTAAAAATGATTCATTTAATAAAGATTGTTCATGAGCGCTCTTTACTCGACAAAATAGCAGGCAGACGCAGTAGTCTGCAAAGAGGCGAACTTCAGTCTGGTGATCCACATTAGCAGCAATATGATTGATGTAAAGCAAACATAACAGAGGTCCTATCACAGAACCTTGGGGCACCCCAGAGGTCACAGGCAAAGAAGCTGAGTTTCCATCGGCTACATCCACAAACTGCCGCCTGTTACACAAGTATACGCCTCTATCCATTGTACGATCATGGGACATAGACCGTATGTTTTCAGTTTTCGTATTAGTTTCACGTGGCGGACTTTATGAAACGCCTCAGAGAAATCTAAGGCAATAACGTCAACTTTCTCTTTGTCGTTTATAGCACTTGCGAAATACTGTATTGGCTCAAAGAGTTGTGTAACGGTTGATAAGCGTTTGCGAAAACCATGTTGCTTGGGATAGATAGGTTTGCACGGACTGCCTGCTTCTCTCTGGCCGGTAAATATATCGGGCGACTTGGGAAAGTGCAAACGTGCCACAGGTAGTTCACAAGAAAAAGCAGAGAGAGAGAAGAAGAAAAAGAGAAAGAAAGAGGGGACGCGTGTGTGAGGTGGGGCACAGGAAGCGTTGCAACACGGACATTGTTTCCTTTTCCTTTGGGCATTCTCTTTATTAACGGCGTGCTTCTGAATTTTATCCAGTGGATCAGAAAACAGGTGAAAACCTATTTTTCCTAATTGGTGCGTAAGCCAGCATTAGTCAGATAGAAGCTGAACAGAATCAACGTAGAATGAACTTTTTTGTCCGGCCTGCTCTATGGGAAGTCATATTTGGCTAGGACAGCTACACACCGCCGAAGTATGCAGATCATATTAAATGAGACTGGTTTATTAATTGTCTGTTACTAAAGAAAATTTCGCTCACCGAGCCGCACAGATGCATGCTTTTACGTAGACATTTAATTGGTAACTTTGTGTGTGCATCCCATACCACAGTATAATCTCACCTGCATGAGCGTCCAAACAGCGAAGAAAAAAAAAAAAAACTTGCGGTGAAGTAGGCTTGACCAATTGGCCTCAAGACCGACCTATAGAGCACCGTCACTGCGTTAGTGTGGATAGGCGACGCAACGTTGTGAGCGGTTTGATGCAGCTGTTAGCTAAATGAACGCGTTGACTGCACCCAAATGGTTAGACGTGCTCTAATGTCGGTTTAGTGCTTGAAGCACGCGTATAGCGTTTCTATTAAATGTGAAAGAAGCGTAATGTGCCATTCCACGAGGCCCTGATCTGAGGTGGGGCGTTGTGCTTTCTCATGACGTCGTAATCTCAGTTAATACGTGATTTACCTGGGCGTGAGCGAATTATCTACAAAAAAAAAATGATGTGTCAAGATGAACTATTGTTCGATGTTTCAGTTGAAAATAAAAACAAAAGAAAGCAGTTGCATCTACATACGTGCGCATTATAGTGGCGCATTAACGCAAAACTTGTACCAGCTTTACCACAGTAAGCTCCTAGATTGCATGTTCACAGTAATTTGCGGCTAAATAAATGGTCGTTTCTCTTTTGGGGCGCGAAGGAGTGCTCCCACTACGGCGGACCCACCATCGCCGGAACGTGCCTTCACGCCAACGTGTGCAGTCCAGCTCTGCGTGCGTGCGCCTCAAGGGGTCCCCCGGTACCTTCTTCGCTGCGGAGAGAGTTTGTGTACGACTTCCTAGAGATCTTTATGCTGGACACGTTCGTTCTGTATATAATGTACAGGCTTTGTCCGCTTCGTATTTGTACACACGCGCCATTCAAGGCCTCGGGGTTATCTCATTTGGCCTCGCCTTATCGCTTCATTGATAACGCGTTGCAAATGCCCGCCCGGTCATTGCATCTTTCCTCGACAAGGTGGCCTGTATAGAGAAGCATTGCGACAACTTGAGGGGCTTTTTCTCCTTTTCTTTCGAACGTGTATTATTGCTACAGGCAGCGCGACAGACGCCTGAAAATTCTCTCGGTAAAAGCATAAAGGGGCCCGTTTTTCAACGCGCTCATAAAAGGTTGCTGAATTCAGTCGTTGCTGTGTCAGCCAACGTTTCGGGGAAGAGGCGTATTCGGTGCTCCTTGTGACGTCGCTGAAGACCTTTGCATGAAGAAACACGCGGCAGTTTAACGACAACGCCACACACCATTCGAAGGGATGCCAGCTCAGGCGTGCGTCATACGAAAAATAAAAAGAAGGCAGATAACCACGTGTTCTATAGCATTCTTTCTGAGTAAGCTATTTATTTTCCTGGTATGGGGGTACACTAATTTTAATAGCGATGCAAAACTGTCGGTAAATTGATTACCGATAGAAAACTATCGATAGTAGTGCTATAGATTGTTTTGTGAATAGAAGAGTGCCGTTGGTGGCCGGCGATATTGCCGAAATACTTGCGATAGCGCTTCTCTGCACTTCTCAGTTCGCTTCATTTACGAGTAGTTTTCGGGGAGTGAAATAAGTTATTTCCGCACTGAAAATGCCGGGACATGTCCACCAATAAATTGATATTCAAAATTAACCAGTTACACCTAACGAACGAAATTACTTGTTCAAGGTTTTATTCTTAAGGCACAAAATGTAGTATAAATTTCAAGCCGCTCTGTTTTGCGCATGTAACTGTTCGTTTTCGCTACTGGCGAAGCTGTTCAACCTCTGCCTGCTTCCTCGGGCGCATTCGCGAATTCTCGGACGGATCTACCAGTTGGTTCGCGATTCTCATTCGCTTGCTTTTTCTGGATCCCTGATGGGTGGATCCGGTAGGTCCGGAACTTGAGAAATAGACCAAAAATACCGGTTGTTTCATGATGCTATATACACGACGGTATATTGATCAAAATTCGATAATAGTGTCGATGATGTCATCAACAGTTTTTACTCAACCGATAGTGACTCAGCTATCGATAGTACTGCATCACAACACTTTGTGTCCGTGTTTCTGCGTATGATAAGTTTCAGTCAATTTTCTCCCGCCGCGTTTAATTGGTTCACCTGCGCACATTCAGCAACGGGCAGGCCCTCCTTACGACGCGTGAGCAGCGCAACTCTATAAACATGCTGGGAAATCGCAAGCAGTGCCGACAACCCCGACGTGTATTCGCCGAGTATTTGCAGAATGCAGTCTCGCCCGGGTTTTCGCTGGTGCAAAGAAGGAGCTGCTGCATCGTCGATGGTTGCGCAGAAACGAAGTGGCGCGCTGTAATAAGCAGTCGGTGAATCACAGCTAAGCTTGTTTCAAATGTCGTAACGCCTGGCACCGCGTCTCTTTGCGTAAACAAGGTGTGGAGACGACGCTTGCCTCGGAGCTTGCGTACGATGTCTTAGAAGAACTTGTTGTTGGCTGTTAAAAATGAGAAGGAAACGCGACCGCAGTTGCTTCCCTTTTGCCACAGTACGCGTGTCTCGGTCGCCAAGGTTTCTTGAACGGGGGAAGCTTTAGACGCGCCAAAAGGATGTAATAAAGACGCAGCAGTTGGCGCTATGCGCTTGATCATATGCAGGAGGCGGTGGCGAGCAACGGGCGGAGCCGCAGTGACGTCGCTACGAATATTATTTTACTTTTTGGCCTTCACACGAATAAAGTTTTTCACCACCACCACCACCTATAGATATATCGACGGTGCCTACCATTACTTGGAGTAGGTCTATACCGTGTCTGTGCATTTTCTACGCACACCTCCTGGCTGTCCGGTAGGATTGATCTGCAGACTTTTTGACGCCTGAGTATTCAGACATTCTGTTCTCTTCGTCCTTTTAACGCGAAAGGGTTTTGTAGTGTGAGCTACGTTGGCCCAGGTTGAGCACTTTCGCGTGGCTTCTGGAGAGCCGTGCTGCGCATGCGCAAGGAGTAGTGACGTCACACGGTAGATTTTGGAATAACTATGTGCGCGCGCAGGAACTAGTTGCTTTTTCGCGGTTAGAAAAATACTGATTGCTCACAAATTTAGCAGTATTATGCGATATGGCAATATTGCCTCCTCTACTTATGTCCAGCCCCGCCACGGTGGTCTAGTGGCTAAGGTACTCGGCTGCTGATCCGAGGGTCGCGGGATTGAATCCCGGCCGCGGCGGCTGCATTTCGATGGAGGCGAAATGTTGAGGCCCGTGTGCTGTGCAACATCAGTGCACGTTAAAGAACCCCAGGTGGTCGAAATTTCCGGAGACCTCCACTACGGCGTCTCTCATAATCAGAACTGGTTTTGGGACGTTAAACCCAACATAACAACATTTCTTGTTTCCACGTTTGTTGGTACAAAATCATGAACGCGCTGCAATACAAGGTTCTTGAAGAAACACCAAATGTTATCAACAGTACAAGTGCTACATTCAGAGAGTTAAGTAAATCGGGAAAAATGTAAGTCTAATGTGCCGAGTATACGACATTGGCGCGCGAGGCACTTGGCAAGGTTAACGCTCATGTATGTACACGGTACACCAATGTGTGATCACATATTCCGTCAAGCACATCAACGACAACAGTTGCTTTGTTATCGCGGGTCTGATTGGTTCTTGTCAAGGACTGTGCATTTCAAATCACAGACGACGGAAATGAAGAGACTGCAGGGGACTGGTCTATTCGTATACAAGGGATCCAGAATGGCGCGCCTTAGCGAAGAAAGAGCAACTTCTGAAGTGCGTGCACAGGGAAAAACAGTTTAAAAAGTGTGCTCTCATGTCGGCAAGCTCAACAAAAAGCTTCAGAGAGAAAGCGTTCCCAAAGGTGCATGCGCCATTACGCAACAGAGGATATATGTAACCAAGGAAGACGAAGAGTGATTTATATATTTGAGTATACTGCAAGCTCAAACAAAACGGTCCGATCAAAAGTAATCAATTACTGTATTAATCAAACTTTACGGTGGTATAATGGGTCAAATACATTCTAAATGCAACGTAACTTTGAGGTATTTCGGTGGCATGAGCGCGCTGGGAAAGATTTGTTGGAACAGCCTCGCTCCTGTTAGCATACAACTGTGTTTGTCTCAGTTCTGCCTCAGTTATTGTACGAGGCATCGGATCAGAAGAAAGCAGACGATGCGTCCTTCTCGGATGGCTACGAAGAGCATTGGCATGCAGCGCTTGGCGAGCATTATCCTCGAAATAATTTCCCCCATCGACTCTTTAAAGGCCGCTCAGCCGACAAAGCGAGAGTGAAGGAGGGATCCGAGTGCGCACTCTTTAGAAGAAAGCTGATTTTGAAGTAGTGCATTTCCATGACACTTTCGTGCGTTACGGTGACCCGGTTTGTAAGCGCCGATTGTAATGCCACGTACTGTTCTCTCATCGAGATAAAATAAAATGGTACGGCATTGTGCTGCTACAGTAATTGGTAATGGCTAATTATGTGATGTAACAGTTGCTTCGTGGTGAAAAATTCGGCGGATACCACGCACGGATGTCAGTCAGCGAGGAACTGTTTGGCATTCAGCCAAGTGTTTCGAGTAGGGATCACGACAGCTGTCGACAGGTTTGGCTACAACACACAAAGCGTTGGGACGAGTGGCTTGCTCGGCAAGGTTCGATGCCTGTCGAAACAGCAAATGGCGTGTCCTCCTCGCAAAGTGCGTTTCTTGTGCCTCGATACAAGCTGCAGTGTTAGCAACACGTGATCGTATACTCTCGTCATTCGTGACGAGCGTGTCAATCATTCGACATATATTCTTGTCGAGTCTATCACAGGGCGCTGGCTATCAGCCAATATGCGTCAGCGCCTCGTCACAAGCGTTACACACTTGATAAAAACACACGGAAAAATGAAATGATGTCATCATCACATGACGTTGCCTGCACATGGCTAAAACGAAAATCTATCAGCAGAAAGGAATGCAGTCTCGATATACGGGGTATACTTACACACTCAAGTGTTTCAGCAAAGCGATCTTGCGTTATCACAGCGCAAAATAAGACGCACAGAGGCAGACAGGCGCTGCTAACTGATTTATTGCAGGAACCACCTTGTCTTCTTTTTCTGCGTCTTATTTGCGCTTGCTGTTCTTTATTGTGATAATGCAAAACCAACTAGCCCAAGTTCTTTTACCTATCTTATGTGCCTCTATGCTTTCTCGCGTCAACTGGCAGTGGCCTCTTGCTAGAACTTCACATCTCCTTAAACAGAGGACGACAAGCACAGTGAATGCCAAGATGGTCTTTAACAGTACGGGTGACGTCATGTTCACGAAGCCTGTCTGTCCTACGTAAAATTTGCCACAAGCGATAAACAACACTGCTCAACGGAATGCAGTAATGGCGGACTGTGTGCCACAAGGCGCGCGCTTGGTATAGGTCTGTTGACGCGGTTGCTGCACACGCTTATTAGGCAAGGCGACGTGAACGCGCTGGCCGAAGGTTGTCAGGGAACTTACGAATGTATAACAGTGCACCTGCGAAGTGTCTTTTGTCTACCGTCATCAACGTCCACGTGATCATTAAGCTTAGACAAGCATAATTTCTTCGTCATATTTTGTGCAACTGAAGCCAATACGTGACAAGGATAACCGGCCCCTACCAGTCTAGTTACCGGCGCACGAAAACTACCACATTTACAGTGTACGCAGTTCCCGACTGGCAATTCATTTAGGTTGTTGGATCTATACGTATATTAAACGGAGTTTCGAGTGCGTGTGTTGGTGTTCGGAACCGCGTAGTAACAAACCCATCTTGTCTTTTCACAGAGCCCATTCGAAGTTAATGAAAAGAGGAATCGCCAAGCATTGTTTTTCCAATGCGATCGAGAAATCCTGCGTACAGGGACTCCGGAACCGCGGGTTGGGGGAAGGGGGGGTCATGGGGGTTTCTTCATCGTCGTCCCTGTGTTCGCGCTGTTTCCTCTCCAACGATGTTCGACCAACTAGCCTGCAAGTCCATCCCCATTAGCTAAGAAGAACCATTTCCAATCCGGAGAGCCGGCATGCAATTGCGTAGCCACCGTCGGCGACGCCCACCTCGGGTGGCGCTGCGGTAGCATCGCGTTTTATCGGACACGCGGTGGTGCGTGGTTCCGCTAAGCGGGATAATGCGAACTGGATCATACGGCTGCGCGGAAATATGCGCAGAGTGTGTCGCCACATATTGATACCCTACCATTACTATCTGGGTATGCTTGAAGCAAACGAGACGACTAGGAGAGCGCAGGCAGGCATGGAGGGCAGGCAGGCAGGCAGGAAGGCGGGCGGGGCGGAGCGGCCCGAGATTGACGTGAGCGTATGAAATTCAAAAATCTGTGGCGCATATCCGAATATAACTTGTCGAGCACTACCGGTCTAAGCCACCTATAATTTCAGTGTCGCTGATCGTGGCGTACATGACGAGTAGATCATGTTTGTGATGCAAATATCAATAAATAATGTTCATCATAGCTTAGCGCCCTACCATCAAAATTTTGGTGTATATTGCGTGAACGAAACGACCAGGAGAGTACTGAGGCGTAGGCGGCTAGATTAGACAGACAGACAGACAGACAGACAGACAGACAGACAGACAGACAGATAGATAGATAGATAGATAGATAGATAGATAGATAGATAGATAGATAGATAGATAGATAGATAGGGACGGATGCGGTGAAGGTTGCTCCAGTTCACAAAGAAGTCGCGTTTATTATGCGTCACGTTGACGTGTTTAAGTTGCAGTGCGCGGGTAGGAACCGTAAGCGACGACAACGCACACCACCACAGGCACAGAATATTAAGAAGGCGTATGCGTGACACGTACTGTAATGTTCGCTTTAACGCTACTATAGTCTGACAGTGGCGCAGGCTGGCATAGGCTGACCGGGCTGAAGCCCTCCTCGGAAATTTTTCCAGCCGGCGCCCCGCTGCCCATGCTTATCCGCCACCTATATGGATATAGGAGGCGCATATCCTTGGAACGTGAGGCTATGCACCTGCGGTTATGGACGTGCGGCGATGCACGTCTCAACGGTGGGCTTAAAAAAACGAAGAACGCGGCTTTTTCTAATCAGCGGACGCTGCAGAAAACAGCGGCGGCAAACGAGCTCGCCACTGACCGGTAAAGAACGCTACGACAAGCGCTTCAAAGGGAAGCTTGCGGTCTCCGCAGCGTAGCTGGCGCACAGACTCTCCTCCAGTATGTTGCCCATTCCGTGGTGACGGAAGAATGCGGCAGGTATCCAGCAACTTGCGTGGTTATGCTGCAGGTGGGACTTTCGCTGGCCGAGGCCACCGAGCGTGCAAACCAAGTGCAGATTACTCCGCTCTTTCCCGTGTCATCCGACCCTTGTTCCGCCATTTTCTGTTTCTGTGGGGCGGCGACACTCTTCGTGCGTTCTATGTGATCCCGCAGGAAGCATAGCATGCACTAACTGCAGTGTTCTTTTATTATTTATTTTGTTGGAGCAGTGCCTTCACGTGGGCGTCATCTTTCTTAACCACTTACATATGGTCACAACCAGCATGCTTGGGGTTTCCCCCTTCTGAGGGTGGCGCTGCAGGGAACATTGGAGGCTCTATCGATGGAGGCTCTATCGTTATATCTACATCAAGGGTACCCGCACTCAATGGAGGTCCAGGGTTATGTTTCTTAGGCGAAAATATGGCCCTTCGACTATATCGAAACAGGACCTGGGCGACAGACCGCGAAAGACGTTCGAGCCCGTGTTCGTGAGGCAGAGGGAGAAAAGTGGCAGTCAGCCATGCTCCCCAAGGCTACCCTAAGCACGTATCGGGAGAACAAGACAGAGATTGCAACGGAGCCGGCACTGTACGACAACAGCTGTGGTGGTACCCTGCTCTTCGAGGCTCGAGCTGGCGCGCTACGCACTCTTGACTATCGAAGTCATTTTGACTGCGCCCCCGAGACTCGAGCGGCGGTGTGCAGATCCTGCGGTGATGAGCGGGAGACTATCGAGCACTTGCTCCTTCGCTGTTCGAAGTTGACTCCCCCTCCAGCAGAGGGCACCACCCTGCCGCAAGCCCTCGGATTCCTAGATGCGGAGGGTAATCGCTGCAACAAAAGTGTGCGCACCACGAAAGTTCGCCTCGAAGTGTGGTGGAAGGACACAAAGCGGACACGCCCAGCGCCGGAAGTGTGTGCCCTATAATTCTGATATGTGTGTGCGTGTGTGTTCTTATTCATGTTTTTTTTTCTTTTACTTTTTTTTTACAATTTGGCTAGGACACTCTTAGTTAGTCCACCCGTTGCAAAGGGTACTTCGGCCACATTATCTATCTATCTATCTATTTTAACCAACCTTGCGAGTGGGTAGCATTGTGTTGCGGTGTTATTCGCAACCTAGCAAACTACTCAAACTAAGGTCGTCGGAACCAAAGTTCTTCAATCATACCAGTTGCCAAACTGCGTTCCGAAATCTGGACAAGCCGACGGCCAAATTGGCGGAGGTTAGCAGACTGTCGCCCCATCTGGGAGCCGTAACTGGAAACGCTACACTCACCGGATCTCGGAGGCGATGTTTATTGCATGAAAGTGGCGGCCACAAACGTTGGAGCACCGTAAGAGTTGCTAATGGCTCACTTATCACGCGGCTAAAGACGGGCAGAAGAAAGCAGCGATAGATAGAGACGCCTTACATTGCAATTCGCCTGCACTCGGATCGTCGACTTGCACCATACGCTTTTTCGCTTGCAGACGACACGCTCTGCATTAAAGGCCTTCTGCTGCTGTGTTGACACATCGATGCTGTAGTCATGTGAACTGAATACCACTGGTGCGCGCTTTGTGCTGGATTCCTAACGACACATCCACATTCAGGCGAAAAAAAAGAAAAGAATAATTATTCACCGAAAATAATCCGCTGTTCGAAAGGCTTTCTTGTTCTTTCACCAGCGGCCTCGGCAGCCGAACAGACGATTCCCTGCTTCTTTCGTGAGAGCAGTCAGCACGGACAAAATACTTCGTGAACCTTAAGTGTTCGTGCAGAAGCAGAAGCGACGGCACAAGGTCAGTGAATTTTCTTGTTCTGGCGAAGACGCCAGGAACGCCAGGATCACGGCGAATTGACGGATTTTCTGTGTGCGCAACATCGTTTGCATAAGGCTCGCTTCATTGACGCGGCGGGGCTTTCTGCGCTCCATAACACAAAACACACCAACATAGCATTTATTAGTTGGTTTCTGTGTCGACAGATGGCGCGACAATCTGCTAACCTCCGCAGTTTTGGAACTTGGCGTGTCCGGATTTTGATACATGGGGCCTATGGGGAGTTTGGTAACTAGTATGATTGAAGAACTCTGGTCGGAACTAGGGTAGGAGACGAGTCGAAAAAAAGAAGAGAGAGAGAAAGACCATGCTGCGGCTCATCGCCGATTGTGTTCTCGACTTTATCCTCGCCCAGAAGGCCACCAGCCCCGCTACGAGAAGACGGGGGTCGCGGCATTCATTCAAGACGAGATGGTCGTATTCAAATCGCCGCTTTCGCAGCAATATGTCTCAAGGTCAGAAGCAGCTCTCAGACTTCTCGGGAAGCTCATCTTGAAGCATCGACAGATGAGCGAGTCCTCGAATGCTAAGTCTTTTTCTCGAACTGATTTATACTTACATGATAACTTATATTTTGTGACGATGGCGTCTCAGTGTGCCTAAACGGGCCATTATGGATCACATCTGATTCCTTTGGCAATATTTTAGTAATCTCTTCCTATTGCTTACCTGAGGCCATATGATATACTTTATTCCGTTTCTGCCAGCCAGGAAATTAATTTCAATTCATTTTATTTCTTGTATAAAATATTGCGCTTAATACAATAAAAGCCGAAACAGCTACACTCTTCGAAACGATTAATCGATCAACCAATAACTGGTCACTCAACCGACAGTTCATTGCACAGTTGGAAAGGAAGTTGCAAGCGAATCTCTTTAGACTGATACCTTCCTCGGCAAGTGTCTTATGTAATAGAGCCGCTCGAAAAAGAGAACGGCGTACGTTTGCAAGCAAGACTGTAAATAGGTTACTTCAAGTGAACACAGCGCAAGAGAGACAGAAGAAAACAGGCACAACGGAGAGGCAGTTCAAGTATGAGCCACCAACCCGCCTGCGTCAAGCTTATGCTCCTTCGCGTAAATAAGCTAATCAGGGTGCTTTATTGTGAAGACAAAAGTGTTTAGATGCACGATCGAAATTTTTCTCAATTTTTGTTTCAATTCTAGGTAATAGCACCGAAAAACTCCTGCAATCGTTCACCATTCATATTGCTAGAGCTTGTAGATATTTACTACCATATGTTGCTTGCCTGGTGCACAGACGTGGGAGCGAATGTATGGCATATCTTGTGTTCTCGGCAGACGTACTACCTATAGCTCCGCACAGCTGTAAATTAAAGCATATGGAACTCATTGAAGAGGACATTACTTGGGTGTTAGACAAAAGGAAAAGTTTCTAGGAGCTCCTTTTCTTAATCGCAGTAAGGGAGCCGAAAAAGTTCTCTACGATAACCCCCATGTTTCGTAAGAGCAACTTTAGTGACAGTGAATCGACCAAAAAGTGCAGCGCCCGATATAGGTTGCAGGGAAAGTATTGTCGTGCGTAGGAGAGAGTGTAAGAACTATGTAGAAAAGTTCTTTTACAAACGTTGTTTTGTCCCGATCTTGATGCGTCTAAATTGACCACCGTCAACTCAATGTAGCAAGCGATCATCTAAGGTTAATTATTTGACGTATTAAGTTTTTTTTTCTATGAGCATGGAATATCGTGTATTTTGTCATCAGTGTTAGGATCAATCTCTTTAACACAAGGCAATCAGATACGGCTGGTAGTTGATGGCGGTTCTGGAAAAGCTAATCAGATACTGCTAGCACTTGGTGATCTATTGTAGACTCTTATTCCGAGGGATCTGTCAAAGTTGCTATCGAGTACGCACATTCGTTACATTCCTAAGTAGAAGGCTGACGGCGAGCATCTTTGATACAGGGCAAATATATTGAGCCTAATACCCATCCTTACGGTAATCCGTAGTTTACTTCACTAAGATCCAAATCACATATAACGATTGCAAATTGCATTCTGCATGACTCTAAATAGCTGTGGAATTAAACTGGTGTGAGTTTCCATCAACGCCGTAGGATTTTCAGTTTATCTAGAAGTGTGAAGTGGCAGCCCATAGAGAAAGCCTTTGAATATCACAGCATATTTTACTACGTTACGTTGTGCTGCTTCTTAATTAAGTGCGCCAGTAATGACTAGTGAAAGGGTCAGGATGGCGGTACTTGTGGATTTACAGTAGAAAAATGTGGTTGATCCCTCTGTCATATAGGAATCGGCATAACACAAAAGTGGAACTTGCACATAAGCGGCAGTCCTAGGTGGCGGTACCGCCGCTGAGAGTGCAGTGAAATGGAGGCGATGTTAATATAAGAGCAATTTTGCTTGCTAAGTACGCTTGGTTTAACCGGGCATCAATTAGATGCAAATTCTAAAGCGGTCTGGTAAATGTATGAGGCCCGTATTTGGCGGTGGCGGGGTCGGTAGCGCTTCCAGCTCCTATTGCCACACCCTGGCTGGTTATGGGTTCGAATCCCAGCGGGTGGTACTTTTTCACTCTCAAATGCATGTTTATTTTTCAGACATCTGCTTCCGTTACGGAAGTACGTCACAGATTTCTTGGTGGACCCCGGCGTAAAATACTTCCGTGTTAAAAACGATGTTGCTGGAGGTTCACTATAGGCTGTTATCGAAAAAGAGTGAATTTTTCTGTAGTGCAATAGGCCTTCCAAAGGGGTGGTAATAGCATTCACTACATATATCTTTTCAACTGCTTGGAAACACAATCGCAGGCGAGTCTATGCTCTGCCTGGAAATGTGTCAGAAGGTTGTTGAACGAAGCACCCTTTTGTTGTAGCGAATAAGTAACATTGTATGAGGAAACCACCGGTGCGCCATATATACTAAAGCGCCGTCATGTTTACTGTAGTGTGTGAAGTTAGGGGGATCGAGTCTCGGAGTTTGTCAGGACGACGTAACCATTAATACATTAAGAGTTTCACACACACACACACACACACACACACACACACACACACACACACACACACACACACACACACACACACACACACACACACACACACACACACACACACACACACACACATATTTGATACCGTGGTACGTTTGCCTTCTCTACGTGAGGTATGTTGCGCACTGTCCCATGCTGTCCCTCCTATATCACGACTTTCTGATCGCATTTAATACCCATATGTACATTAATCGTCCCAATTTGCTCACCAAGATAGTAGGATGCAGAAGTGAGGGATCTTCATACTAGCGGCGAGGGAACAAATGTTTTTTCTACGTATTTCTTCAACACTTTTTCTTTGCCATCTGTAAAAGTCTTGTCTACGCGAGAGTATCGGTCATTCAGCCCTCAGTTTGACATGAAAACTGAATGTAGGAGTCATAATACCCTACAGACCATAGGCTCTTTGATGAACGCTAGCAAAGAAGGCGGTACGCTTCTCCACGGCGAGTATATACGTAATACGCCTCACTCGAGCAGCAGCGTATTGCCGTATAGTCTGCTATGAGTATTATAAGACAACCATTCCTCTAGCTTCTCTATTGTAATATTCTCACTTGTGGGTATGGAACGGCAGATGTTTGCTGTTTCGTTCACGGTGACGCAATGACGGTCATACGCAATTCGGCATTGCGCTCCTATCTCGTGGAGACGCACTCACACACACACATACACACACACACACACACACACACACACGCGCGCGCGCGCACATACATACATACATACATACATACATACATACATACATACATACATACATACATACATACATATCGAGAGCACAATAACTTACTGAAGTTGCGGCTTTGCACCCCCTTCCGGTCGAAGACCCAAGCCCCCCACCCCCCGAAAAAAATTTCTGGCTACGCCACTACAGTCGGATACAACTCAAGTCTGCAGTGAAGCCCCTCCAACGTCCTTATGACCGCCAGCCACTGTGCCTCCGCGAAGCGGAGTACTGACACCAATTTTCGAAGCTGAGTTTACTCCACCATACAATATAGAAAGCACTGAGCAAATGTTAAGCTCAGGAAATGCTGATATTTTAATTTGACATCAAAGTCCATTTTCACATGGCGTGCCTACTGACATCGGCACTAGTGTGACGTTATGCTACAGTACAAATTCTGGTGACTTCACCCAGCAGTATGGCAAGTTGTGATGACGTCAGGTACAAAAACATGCAAAATGGCCGCTCGCGCATCGCTCTCGGTCGTATGCTCTCGCCGTGCAGACGCCGTAGTTGACAGTGCCCGTGAAGCGAGCGAGCGAAGTCGAATTGCCCTCTATCGTCGTGTGTGCCCGCGTATAATCGGAAGGCAAGCTCGCTGTGGTGCCGGCATTTTGCACCTGAAATGCCGCGGAGGTCTCGGAGGCCACCTTAGCTTATCGCGGGCTCCGGAGCCACGCCGACACCCACCGTGCGTGGCGTACGTTGCATTTTGCACTGTGCCAAAGTATTTGCCCTCATCGCGGAGTCGCTATACAAAATTTTGTACATCGTTGACCCCGCACTTGCTACAGGCGCTGTGCGCGGGAGACCACTGGGCGAAAACGTCACGAGGGGCTCATTGCAATACACATACTGTGTCGTGACGTCAGGCTACAGTAGGAACGGAAACCAGCTTTTAAAGGCATGCTGTAAATAAAATTTCACTGCGCGCTCACGCTTACCAGTACGTTTTCTGGGCTCTGGAGGGCTTGGCCTTTCAGTTCATGCAAAAAAAAAAAAAACGCCAATTGAAAATTTTCGTGGCAGTACTAGAGTGTACTAGAATTACACTCTAGCAGTACTCCTTTAAAGTAGTTCCTTTCTTGAACTTTCCATGTTACCAAAATAAAGCGAGGGTGGCAAAAATAGTAGACAGACGCGTAAATTATTGTCTTGATTCGTTTATTAGAGTGGAACATGGAAAGGATGATTGTTTATTGAGCTGAAATTAAGCGCTTGCAATGCAAAAGCCCGGCGCGCCACAACCTCCGCCACCCGAGTTTTTCAACTCAGTTCAGTGAAGTTTCACGCGTAAAACGGGCTCGAAAGCGTAATGAACTGTACCGTGGCCTTTTGCAGATGGAAACGCTGAGACTCTGCACATCTTCGTCCATGCTCCTTGCGCGTTTGTGACTGCTCTGCAGTGCGTAGCCATGAGGTGGCGGTTCTGGCGACGTGGTGACTCTTCGTTTTCGGGTTATCGCTAACATGATTACCCACGCTGGTTGTCCAAAGCTCAGTTGAAAGTTGAGGGCCTGTCCTGTGTGTCTTGTCCCCGTCTTTTAGCGCTCCAAGTTGTCCGTGTCGATTAAAATACTCGAGAACAGCAGACGGTCCGCAGACATAAGCACGGCACCATTTTGAAAAGGTCGCAGGACGACCATTTTGTTTGCTTCCGTGATTGGCTGGCGGAGTAACACCGACGCTCGCGGTCCGTCGGCCCTTGTTGCCAACTGCTGTTTTTTTTTTTTTAAGTTGTATCCGACTATATGATGGGCCTGCTTTCATGTGCACACGTTGAGTGGATATCGACTTGGACAAGCAGTCCATGTTTTCTATAGCTGAAGGTTATTCGACTGGCTTTACTGATTTCTGAATTACGGCGTGAAATGTTGAGTCGTTCTGTGAGCTTTTTTCTCCGCTGGGTCTGCAATGGATGGAAATGTCTACGTAGCTGTAGGATAGACGCGGCGTCCTAGGCTCTGGAGGTTTCGTTATAGTTAGTCAGTCGATCTTTGTTGGAGGCGGTTCTCGCCGGCGCAGTTTGTGCCTTGGCGTTTGCCTTTTCATTGTGGTTGGAGGACTTATCCCATATGTGCGGGGAACAATATTGTATACGGTCTTCTGCTGTTGGTAGTGCTCTTTAATGTCCCGATGATAGGCCGACCTTTGGCGAAGTGCCCCTTCGGTCTTTTCGCTCTGCACGAGCCCGTGCCACGATAGCGAATCCCGAGCCACCTGCATATTCCGTCGCATCGACGAATCGTGTGCGTTGATAAGGGCTCTGGCGACTCTTCTGCCTTGCTCGGGGTGTGCGTCCCTCGGAATCGGTTCGATCCTCATTTCTTCCGGGATATTTGTGTTCTGTCCTTTTGGACATATCGGATTTGGAGGTCTTCGGGGATTTGCCGACCAGCCTTGGTACTGGATAACCTCTCGAGCTGTGTTGTGCCTCTGTTGTGTACGCCAAGGCGCAACAGGCGCTCAGTGTTGGTGGTTGTAGCAAGTCGGAGTGCTACTTTGTATGCGTCTCATATGATATGAAGTTTGTTTTCTTCCCCCTCGTGCCAGTTGTGGCACATGACAAATGAGTGAATGAGTCTAATTTTTTATTTATTTCAATACCCTAAAGGCCCAATTGGGCATTACATAGGGGGGGATTGAAGTCAATACATACATTTGAAACAACAAAAATTGAAAACAAAGTACCAAAAGAAAACAAGAAAAAGGAAACGGCGAAAAATAGAATCACAGCATCCAGTCACCAACATTCACCAACATCAGTCATATACATATTGATGAGTACAAAGCTTTCTTTCTTTTTTTTTTGAAATAATGATGAGAACACTTCTGAAAATTACGTCAGATACATTGGATATATATCGCGACAGAGGAACAAAAAACACGTAAGTGAAACGAGAACAATTATACCCAGGTTGGCAATGTTACTCGCTATGCAAATAGCCCTGCAGCATCGAATGAAATATGGAAGGATTTGTTATTTCGGCGATATTAGGTGGAAGGGAGTTCCACTCGATTATGCATAATGACAATGGCGAGTTCTGAAACTTCTTGGTCCAGGCGAAAATGGGGCCCACTTTGTGCGCATGATCAAGGCGGGTTGATGTATGAGGGGCTGGAAAGATATGAGACTGGGCGAAGGATGAGTTGCTGTGATAAAGTGAGTGGACGAACGATAGTCGAGTATGTCGCCTGCGCATGACAAGTGTGGGAAGGCTAAGCTCTGCTTTCAGTAAAGAGACACTTATGCAACGTGAATAGGATGATGAAATAAACCTAGCGGCTTTATTTTGTACCATTTCGAGCATGTTAGTAAGACCTATTTGGTGAGGATGCCATATGATTGAAGCGTATTCTAAAGATGGCCGAATCAATGAATTGAAAGCGCGCAGTCTTGTGTCCCTATTGGTGAAATGCAAGCGTCTTTTAAAGAGGCCGAGTTTCTTGAGAGCCTTATTAGTAATATGCTCTATGTGTGGAGACCAACTTAAATCTGAAGTGAGTATTACACCCAGATACTTAAATGACGTGACTTTTTCAATTACAGAATCGTTTATTTTATAATAGCTAGAGCATGCAGAAGTGATATTAGCAAACATTAAGTGCTTGGTTTTTTCGACGTTAATTTCCATCTGCCAATTTCTGCACCATTCCTTTAACCTGGAGAGATCAGCTTGTAGTTCTGAAACATCGTCTGTGCAAGTTATTTTCCTGTAAACAACACAATCGTCCGCAAAAAGTCGGATTGACGAACGTATATTAGATGCAATGTCGTTAATGTACACTAAGAAGAGAAGAGGGCCCAGCACACTGCCTTGTGGCACACCAGATGTCACTCGGGTCGGGTGAGATAAGTAGTGGTTAAGTTTAACTGACTGAGACCTGTTTAGAAATTCCTGAATCCATGCCGTCGTTTTCTGGTCGAGACTGAGGTGCTGTATTTTTAACATGAGTCGGTTATCCTCGTTGACTGCTCCCCTTTGGCTAGATGATTCTCATTAAAAGACGTCTTGTGTTTGAGCTTGGCGATTGTCTCGCCGTTTACACCGTTCTGTTCAAGTGATCATACCGGGAGTCCTGATTTTGGGTGCGAGACTGATCCGTTGTGTGTATGCGTACCTCTTTGGATTTCATCGTTCTCATTCTTTTTGGGCGGTCTACCCTTGCGTGATGGTCTGTAAAGGCTTCCTTGCGTGCGAGGCCTGCGTCCTGAAGGTGTTCTTCAACCACGTCGGCAGCTAGCTGTAGCGCGCTCTCGACCTGGCCGTCGCTACTTTCGTTGATCCAAATCGCGATGTCATTCGCACAAATGGTGGGCGGTTCTTGTAGTAATTCTTGGCTAAACCAAACCATGTTGAATGGTTACAAATTGAGTAGGGTGCAAGCCACAGCCTTCCGTTACTTACACACGAACACATATCCCAGCAGCACTTTACCGCCAGATATACCCAGAACTACACATCTCATACTAATGCATAGTATGCCAAATGCAAGCAGATACCATCACGCACATGCTATGGGACTGTATCAAAAACCCACAAGGCGCTACTTCAAAAACCCTCCCGCCGAAGATGGCCTCTGCCCTGTGCAGCCCCAGCTGCGGTGACAAACTCTGGACTGTCCAGCAGGCTCTTCAGGCGGCAAAAAGACAAGGTCTCGACGTCCCCTCGTGAGAGACCCAACGCCTGGTCGGCTGAGGCCCTATGCTGGACACTCAGTAAGGTTTTCACCAACCAACCGAAATTCATAAGAGCTAATTATTTGAACATAAGATGAAATGTTCTTTTCTGAAGTGCAGTATAATGCGAAATTAGGTGCTCCAGAGTACTCCAGAAGGCAAAATTATCTGCCCCAAATTGCTTGCCTAAAAAAAAAAAAAGACTGCTGCTCAAATTTCTCTCTCTCTCTCTCTTTTTTTTTTTTTGCTCCAAATCCCCAGTAACATTAGTGCATTAGTGATAAGTCTGTTTTCTTTCGAAAACGACATTCGGCTGGTAAAAACGTCACTGTGATTTTCTTACGACACTCACATACGCATGCGCATTTCTTGGCCCTGCTTTAATAATCACACAGTCGAAGTTTAGCCACAAAGAAAGTTAAGATTGGACACTTCCACAGACCCCAGCGGCCCAGTCGACCCTAGCGCACCTGGTGGTTGGTGTGGGCAAGCGGCCTGCGCTTCGTGTTTCGGTTTCAGTGGCGCGAATTTTGGATTACTCTGCGTAACCGACGTTTGCCTATGGCGAAAGTTAATGATTTCAGACCACTTTTCATCGCCCAAATGGCAAAGCTATTGTTTGTCGTTTTGATTTAGCGATTCCCTATTTTGTCGAGTTCAATGATTCGTGCGAATTAAGGTCGTGACGTAATTTTTATTTCGATTAAGTTATAATAGAAAGAGATGCATGTAATCATAACTCACTACGGCTTTATTCATCGCGCTTTTTTTTTTCTTTTGGAACAAGCGGTCAATCATCAAAGAGACAGAGTATCCGCAATGTTTTTATTCCAGTGCTAGGTAGAGGCTGCGCATATAAAAGGCACAAAATGAGAACAGCATCGCGCAGAAATGCAAGGTAGACAACTGATGCATCTCGGCTTAAAATAAATTGTAACAAATGTTGTAACAGATTGTTACAGGACCGTGTTCAAGCTCCCCGGCGCGAAGTCGGTGAAGGGAACCACGGCAGTTTCGGTCGTTCCGTACGCAAGCAGACACAGTGAAAGGATCAGAGTCGTGGTTTCAAAAACAAAACAACAAAATTTAATCTATAAGGTGGCACGATAAAAACAAGACAAACAACTACGCTTCACTCAAACTAAGAATATAACAGCGAAGATCAAGCTTTACAAATAATAGCAGGCAAAAATGACAAACTAAGGAAAAGTAAACTACGAACAAACAGTAACTAGGGCAATCAGAACAATAAAGACTAAATTACAAAAGTTCAGGTAGTGAGTTCAGGGGTAGAAACGGGTGGTGGCATACGTGCTGATGACCGGCAGCGTCGAAGGGTTCACGACGGTCTGGTGCGGCACAGTCTGGTACGGCACAGCGTTGAGGTCTATGGAGTTGCGGCGCTGATGTTCCCGGGGAGCTAGTGCTTGATGGCAAACCCGAGCAGTTTTAACTAACTCGAGCCGAAGTCCCGATGCCTACGTTGCAGACGGTAAGCGCACATCTCAACTAGGCGAAGCGGCTAAGGTTAGGTGGCCAGCCGATACAGAGCCACGATAACAACTTCTAGAGCGATACGATGATCGGCTTCTACGCCATGTAAGCCAAGCGACTAGAACCCCGTGCTCCTCAATGCTCCTCGCTTAAATACCCGCATGGTTTTCCTGATTCGCTGTCTTCGGAATCGGGGCGTGTTTTTGAGACAATTGCTCCGTAACTTCATTTCTGGCTCCGCCCAAAATATCCCTCTCGCAATTACTGCACTGGAGAGGGCGATGACCAAACCCTTTCTCGTGGTCCCCGACGGGCCTCTTCATTCTGCTCCCCCGACTGACAGGTCATCAGCGTGGCGGGGGGTGCCCTTCGAGTCAACAACGGGATGCATACTTGTCCCCTTTGGACACGGTGGCCGACGAGCAAACAATAGCGTAGGTCCGCGCGCACGTGGCCAGTGCACGTCAAACGGCTGCCCACCGTTGTTCGAGTCTTCAAGAACCACGCCGGGGGGTCGCAGGAGAATGCTTCAAGTTCAAGCTTCCCCGCTCAGGGAGGCCATCTCCACGTCTTCTCCGGAAAGGCCGAGAACTTTCGACGTATTTGGAGAGCGGTTGAAGCGCTTCCAAAATTGCACGTGCGGCCCTGCCGTACATCTTCAGTCATATTAAACCACGAGGCAATGTCAATCCGTGACACAGATACAGCGAGAACACAGACGACGCACACATCGCTAGAGTTTGCAGAAGCCGACAAGCTGGTGAAGTATGACAGACCGGGCAAGTCGGTAACGTTCTATGGCAAAAACGCCGCGCACAATACTGAAGAAGAAGTGACATATACACAGCTATGAAGTGTCGAGTCACGACTGGAGTTAACCGAAATGTACTTCTTTGGTGGAGACCTTGTCGCGCTGGCAAACAGGAACGCACTGCAATTCGCAATGTCCGCGAACTATAGGTGGCGCGCAAGTCGAGCCAACATGGCTGTCTGGAGGAGGATAGACTATCCGCATGCCCGGAGTGTACGCCGTTCGCCGCGTGTCGTACAGAAGCTTCAAATGGTTTTTCACCATGTCCGACATAAATTAGCTTCCTTTTGCGAAGCCGATTTCATTATTGACCATTTTGAAAACTGTGAAGGCAGAGCTCTTGACATCAGCCTCTTCTTACGTGGTGCCCACAGCACGAAGTCTGCACACCGCGAAGAAGTCGCAGTGAAACGGCAGAAAGATGTGACCAAAAACTGTCACTTGCGGATCCAGAGGCGTGCCGTGCGCCTCTTCGCGTACATCGCTAAGACACTCGCAGGATCCGTTGAAAGTACACGCGTGCAAACTGCCTTGTGTCACACGGACGAAGCTTGCCACTGTAGATCGCAAACGACTGGGTGATATTTTTTTAACCGTATTTTCTGCACAGTGAGCCGCCAAAGTGAGTAAATAGTGGCGTCACACGGGCACTGGGATCGATCAGGGTTACATTTCTTAAACGCAATCAACGGTGGTCACTGCTACATAGTCCAACGTAATCATGATAGAGCTTAGCGCTGGCGTGGGCCGAATCGAAAGTTCAGAGCCTAATCGCGATGCGCACATGCCGATCGTCTTGAGATCAGTGTATCATGCTTGACCGCGCGATCAACAGTGCACGCGTACCAGCACCTGTTCCAGATAGAGCCAAAACAGGATCGGCCTAGATCGTGATAAAAAATGCCCGTTTAATGTGAATCGATGTCAGCATTGACTGAAATATAAACATTGGTTGTTGTGTGCGACTGCGCGTAATATGTGAAAAAAAAAATGCGAATACCACGCAAACAAGCAACCTTGCGGCTTGCAGTGTTTCGCAGATGTCTCTTACATTTAACTGCCGCGTTGCCACGCTAGCAGGTGCGCGCATCTACAGAAACGGCCTTCTCACTATAAATGCGACATAAAGCCTGACCACTGTGCGGTATAGCCAAAAAGCGAAAGCAATTGCTCCAGAAGAAATTACCGGGAGTGACATGTGCGCTGCACGCTCTCATCGGCGGCGTCACAGGCTTTCCGATGCGAAACCTCACTATCCATTCCTTCTTTCGCGACGGATCTTAGAGGGAGGAATGCAGGGTTATCTCGTTGTGAACAGCTCAATTTGTGCACTGGGGCATGCAGCACACGGGGTTACTATTGTGCTTTTTGCATATCACGCGCAAATGCGTACACAACGGTGCGGCGGCGACGGACAGTACAGCGCGTCGTCTGCCTATCCTCCTCGTGGCATTTCTGCCGTGCGCCGCGGTGCGGCGTGACAGTCTACGGACAGTGCGAATAAACAAAAAAAGAAAAAAAGATTGATGTAGAAGCGAACAGTAGCTGATCCCATACTACGGGCATTTTCATCGTTTTTTTTTTTTTAGACCCAAGGTGCCCAACTTTCTGTGGTGCAAAGTTTTCGATTCCACAAATTGAAAACAAACCATTCACAGTGTTCACGTGGCTGGTCCAGGTTTGTCTCCGGCACAACATTCGTGGTCCGAGGAAACGCGTCGTGAAGTATGCGAGGCCCAGCGAACGCTCTTCAAATGTAATTCGCACCGAGCTTAGCGCACAGACGCTCGCGTCGGTGGCAGACGCAGCACGCGTCGCCTTTGCTTATACTGCACACATCGCGCAATGTTCACGCCTATACTCCATCTCACAATTACCTTGCAGCACTGCCGAAGATACGAGGAGTACACAGGCAGTACTCTTGCGCAGCATATAATATAGTTCCGGGCAAAACTGTTTCATTATTAATCATATACAAGGGCTTTAGCTGTGCTTCTTGCATGACGCGTTACAGCGATACGAAGTACGTTAGGCACGTACTTCGCAAACTCTCAATTATTGTAGCAGTTACCAGCTGGCAATAGTAATAACCTCCCTAACCACGATGAGGTACGGGAACATGGCAGCCCCCATACAGCCCAGACCGCCCGCTTCCATCCGAATTCGTGCTTTTTACTGGTTCTCTACCCAGGCAGCAAAAAAAAAAATGTTATAACCTGTCATCGCTTAGTCTCATCTAACGCTGAAGGCAAGGCATCAGGTATATTTTGTTGCTATTATTTAGATCGCTCCTTTGTTTACATGCTGCTAGGACTACCAAGGTGGTGCCGAACCGTAAAATTAGTTTGATGTAAACATAGTAGATGGCGCCACAACATTAGCGTTGGTGATGTGTCCACGATGAGAGACGCCCCGAATGCCTAAAATTGTTTGCTGCACCGATAATTTGGTCTTCCGCTCAAGACCAGTGCGCGATGGTCTCTGATGGTGCGTCAAATGATTCTGCAGATCGCTACAGGACAAACTATTTTACAAAAGAAGCAAGGTTAGTAGTGCTTAATGTGTTTGGTGCGGTGAAAAAAGAACTCGGTGAAAGCGCAAGTGTGAACGCTGTCATAAAAAGAACGGCGTTCCTCACAAATGTCAGCGAACGCTCCGTCTACAAATAGGTTTCTGAACATCGGAGAAACGGCGAGGTGGCGTCCCCGAAGAGGTTCTCGCAGGCGAGCCGATGCCAAAGAGACGCCCAGCAGACGACGCGACGCGGATGAATACATCTTGAGGAGCTTTCGCGTTTCCCATTGGCTAAAAAGCCCTGCAGCTTCCACAGTGCTGCAAGGTGCTTCTGAGATGGAGTATAGCTTTACAACTGCGCGAATAAGACACCATGTAAGAAACACGAAGCGCAGCCTGTGTGTGTGCGTGTTTCTGTGTTTATTGCGTGGTGTCTTATACGCGCATTTGTAACCTTTTCCGAATGAATGACCCAACTAGCCCAACATCATCTCATTATACAAGCTTCGCTTGAAAGCGTGCTGCGCCTGTTGTCTCACACACGAAAACACCGACGCAGCCGACGTCGACAAAACGTTCCCGCTGTCATGCATGGGCTTGTCCCTGGTGTTTATGACAGTACGGCTGAAGAAAAATAACCACGTAAGGTGTGTTAAATAAATTGTTTATATGTATATATAAACAATTTATAAACAAATATATATATATATATATATATATATATATATATATATATATATATATATATATATATATATATATATAGCTCTTGCGTCCTCTGCGTTTGGTGAGAGCATAGAGTTAATATACTGACTCTAGAGGCAAAGCTCCGCATAGGGCCCGTGTACGGGAGGGGGGGGGTCCCCGTGGTCGACGCCATCTTGCTACGCTCACGCTACCCTTGGGGATAGTAGCCGGTATTAGGGACATTTAGCGTGTCCGGTAAACCGCTATACGCAAGCGCTTTGCGTAGAGCGGAATACCGGGCGTAAACAGCGCATTGGCAAACATGGCCGACTGACCGCCCTCCGCTTCGAATCTTTCAAGTGGTCGTCGCTCGCTCTGTAGCCCTTGAGTAACTAACTGACGGTTGTATTTGCCTTAGCTTTGTATCATGCAGCTTCGACAGTAAAGTATCCGTGATGATTCAACGCCGTTTCTGAGAGCCATACTGAAATTATCAAAGCTGTAGGCTTAGCGAGTGGCTTCCAGAATCTCGGAGGACACATAACGCGGGTTAGCTTGTTCTGTTTATCCCCCATAGCTGGCGCCACTTCACTGCGAAAAAAAAAAACGCTACACTCTATCCGGTATCCGCTACACCTTTGCGTATACCGGTTTACCGGACACGCTAAATGTCCCTAATAATCTGACAGCAAAGTATGAAAACACATAGGCTTGAAATGACGCATAGGCGCGCCAATCTTAAAGGCTATGCGGAGGAAATCAGCGCCGATAGATGGCAGCACCTATCTTGTTTACGATCAGAGCTGGTAAATCAAGGCCTTCATAAAGTTGTTCTCTCTCTCAATAATAAAGTTGTTCTCTCATAGAACACGTTTCGTTATCCCCGGCGATGGAACTTTAGAATGTGGAACGACGGCCGTCCGTGGAGCTGGGAAGCTCAGTCTCATCAAGAAACCGAGAGACTACACGCGGCGTCGTCAGTCGACGTGGTGCACCCGGCGTTGTCAGTGCGATCTTGTCGATTATCGGCGTGTCCGAGCGGTCCGTGCGCGATATTCAACGTGCATACAGAGAACACCTATATAACCGTACGTACGTACGTGTTAAGCATGGTTTATTCTGGATGCAGAAAGCTCTTTCGACGCTCAACCTACCAGTTTGAGTTTCTTTGCGGCTGACGCGGGCTGAGGCATGATCGAACAGCCCGGCTGCCAAGCCGGTGCCCTCGAACAACACCGCATCAACCCGACCGTCGCTCCCAGAGAGGGGCCGGTCGTAACAATAACAACGTATCTGCACGAATGCACCATCGCGTCAACCGATGTCACCGCGCAATCACATATGCCATATCAGACACCCAAAATGAGGGAGAATCCGAAATCAGAAATAAAGAGAACCGAAACCACGCTTTATTGAGAGAATGCGTGCATCGTGAAATATGTTAATTAGATTTTTAGAAAGCGTTTTCAGTATGCTTTATATTCACACTTAATCTTCGCAAGATTATTCCTTTTTTAAGGAATCGGCATAAGACAACCCCACACTTGTTTTTAGCACTTTGAGCAATGTTTAGGATGGCCACATTGACACAAGTGCAACAGGCAGCGCGCGGTAGGGACCCCCCACCCCCCACGGCCCAGCTTTGCCTCTAGAGTCAGTATATTAACTCTATGGGTGAGAGCACTAGTTCGTTACGTAGTCGTGACGTACTTCCTGAGGCCAGATTTCGAGGAGTGTCCTCTCTTAACTTTTTTTTTTCTTTCTCTATGGTTTAGCGCCTGACCTTGCGATCGCTTCCCAACAATATTTTTGTCTTTGTCTCCTGCTTGCGCTACGATGTATTCCTTGTAGCTGTTTACCACGCCGCCCACCAGCCAACGCTCTACTCAAAGCTGTTTCTTGCCGCTTCGTCGTGCCTCACCGAGCTTCTCTCCTTGGCCGGTTTGGTTCTTCACGGGTTGCCAAAGGCCTCCTCAGGGGCTCAAAAATGAGCGTCGTTGTTTACCAGCGTAGTTACCGGGCGCGCCCGTCGCACGCTCAGCATAAAGCCTCCTCCTTCCCACAATGTCCACAAGATTTTATCTTTCGTAGCTTACGGGAGTTGTGTGACAACCCACCGCGTCGTCCTTTCGAGGTGCCGTGCTCCGCCCGCACACACCTGAACGCCGTGACGCGGTTGGCGCCACTAGTAGAAGCAAGCGGTGCTTTCGGTCCAAGAAAACGCTTAGAGGCGAAAGGTCAGTGGAGCTTACTGTGCTCTCAAAAGTGCGACAGCCGAGTCCTTCGCTTTAAATACCCAACCTGACAGCCCAGTCAAAAAAACCAAATGGGTCCAACTGGAAAATTTCCACTTGCCACCAATTGGTGTTGGACCAGTTGGATTTTCGCCACCCTTTGGGTGACATACCATTCATAACCAATTGGAAGCGCCAATTGAATCCAACTGGCATCCCAACTGTATTCAAATGGTAACCATTTCGAAATAATTGGTGCCCAATTGGTAAGCCATGTAGATCTGATGGGTTGCCCAACTGGATTGCTTTTGCAAACCAGTTCGACCCAACTGGTCACCCAACGGGATATTAAAAAAACGGTTTTTTTTTGTGAATTTCGGTCATTAACACAGATCTCATCTGTCACACCATAGAAACCATGCAGTCTGACTGCGCGAGCAAAACATTATAGAAACATTCCAGTGGACAAGTGCAAAAAAAAAAAAAAGAAAAGAAACGATCCACTGATGTTACTACTCGGATATGATCACGTCCATCAGGCGTATTCTGACCTGCGTGGTAGTGCCACGTTTTCACAAAAGACAGGCAATTTTTTGGCAGATCCGTTAGTGCAAAGATGAAATAAATGCTGTCATCCTCATGCCTGAGTAAAGTACAAAGATCTTTTATTTAATCAATGTTGTTACAGCTGCAAAAATATTTATATGGGCTATTTTCTTGTTTCGAAGTGTTTCTCATTTCTGTGTCTTCCAATTGAAACCATTTGGGTTGTCAGTGAAGACCCATTGAAACCAATTGGTTGAACCAATTAACTCCCGACTAGGCATACAAAATGATGAAAAAGTGACTCCCAATTACTGCCCTACCAACAACTCCTTAATGTCAAATTCATATAGCGTAAACAACCAGACTCAGTAATCTTCAAGCATTCTGATGATTGAAGAGCTTGAATCAACCATAATCGGGCATCCAACTGGACAATCCAAATATTCCAATTGGAAAACGGCCAATGGGTTCCCAATCGGACCGTTTGCAACCAACTGGACTACAGGTATTCTGACTGGGAGGCCAAATGGAAAATTCTGTGCCAACTGGCATGGCCAGTTGGAACTGTCAAGTCCAGTTGGACTAGCTGTCCCATTGAAGTTCACCACTCCAGTTGGATTCCGGTTCACTCCATTTGTGATCCCTTTGCTAACAAATGGTATATCCAGTTGGACCAATTGACTTTTTTTGACTGGGAGCAGTTGCTGCATGCGTACTGATTCCCATCGGAAACCCGCTTACGCCGAAATTTCTCCTTTTGCAACGCGTACTTGAGATTAAGCGTTCGAGGGAATGTTTTGTTATCGAGGAGGTTCGAGCGTAATGTAATGTTTTTTTTTTCGCCTGCGGATCTGAAGCAGCCACCGATCAACTAGCGCCCTCATTTCACAAAGAGCTATACGGACTCACCTCGATATTTTTTCCCTACTTTTTCTTTTTGGGAGCTCTCTCTTTTAAGAACTATTTTATTAACACTAACACTACTGTAATGTTCTTTTCAAACAGTACCGCGGTGCTCCTGGCTCTGGCAGTAGTGACGAGAAAAAACAGAGCGCCGAAGGCGCACCGCGAACCGGCGACCTGTATGTTAAGTGGCCCTCCAGTAACAGACACGGGCAAACCACGGACTAGGGATAAACTAGTGGCGCGTCGTGCCTATTCGCAATGCCCTTTCACGAGTAGGAATCTGCCAGAGAAAATCTGTCAGCACGCACATGACACACGCACACACCGATGCCGGAACCTACCGCCCTGTTCCCCTGGGAACATTCCCTGGGCACATTTTTACAGTCCCATTGCGTTTGCATTTTTTGTGCCTCCAAAGAAGGCGCCACCGCCGTACGACTTTGCGTCCGGTGACATGCGGCGTACGACGCTTGTGGCGATGGCAGAAGAAGCACGCTCCTTCGAAAGTTGTGCTTCCGTCCCGCCGTCGTCCGCAATGATCTCGCCATAAAGCTCGCGGCAACACGATCGACGTTTGTCATGCGCATGCAGCCAGTCATCGATGCGCAACGATGGAAGTGATCGTAGAAATTCCCAGTGCCGCTGTTTACTTTTTTCGTATTGCAGATCTCTCGAGGGGTTCGAAAACGGGTGCTGCTTTAAGATGTGGCCCACTTTAAACACGACTCACCTGCATACTATTTCGTTTCAAAAGCAAACCGCAGTCAATATTTTCTACACCATACTGGCGATATCGGTATTCCTGATGGTTGGATATTGAGCATCTCCTTTATAACGGGCCACCATGGCTCCTCTGCAAACTTATATATTTTCTCGAATCAAAAGCCCGAAAATTATCTTTGCGCTTACCTATTTTAGCGTTTAGCCCTCCGCTTTGAAGTAACAATGTTATTCAAACTATCTTGCGTTTCGTTGTGTTCTATACCTTTCCGCCACCAATGCTTTATACTTATCTCTATCGCCGGCACGTTCAGCTTTCCCGTCCTAATCCTGAAACGCATGGCCTCCCGCAGGGTAGTGTCCACGCATACACCTGGGTGGATATTTGTACATTCAATCAAAATATATGTCGTTTTCATAGCTTTTCCACAGCACGTACAGTCTGTTTCACACTTAGGGGAAATCTCGGAGTGCGTGGCATCGCGTTGCGGCAAGCGCAGGAATCGCGCGGCGGCCGCAGCTCGCGCGTGCGCAGACGCTCCAGAAGCGTAGTCTTGAACCGCGTCGTCTGCTACGGCGGCGCGCGCTGGCCGCATTTGTCGGACAGCGCGCGCCTTTCATGGTTACTGCGGGAACTGGGCCGATACTCCGCACGAAACGTTGCTCGACGCCTACCTCTCAGCCTTAATTGGCGATAATGGGGGAAAGCGTTCCTGAATTTTCCCGTTTGTTTCATTTTGTTAAACATGTATAGCTGCACGGCAGTCACCGTTGAGTGCTTTGTTTTGTTTATCGTGAAATAAAGACCACGCACGATGCAAGCGCATTCGCAGCGTACTGCAGTGCACACACAGTGAAGAAATATGCGTGAACGCACTCAGTACAATGGTGTTTGTAGAGAGCAAACAAGGTATGCTGTCAAATGCTGTTCCTAGAGCCCCATTATCGTCAATAAAGGCTGAGAGTTAGGCGTTGCGCAACGTTTAGTACAGAGTATCGACCCAGTTCTCGCAGTAACAAATGAAATCCGCGCGCGGCCCGACAATGCGGCCAGCGCGCGCCGCGGTAGCAGACGACGCGGTTCAACACTATACTACCGTCTGCGCACGCGCGAGCTGCTGCCGGCGCGCGACTACAGCGCTGGCCGCAGTGTTAAACAGGCTGTACATGTATCCCCTCCGTTATTGAATTTCGCTCTGTCTCTGTAACTTCGTGTTCTCAGGCAACCTGACCTTGCTTCAAACAATAAAGCCGCGCTTCCCTATGAGTTATCATAATTTTTTTTTCTCTCTTGATTTTGTCTTTCCCTTTTCTGTAGTTGCTCAATGTCGGTTTCTTCTCCATTGCTACTATCCAATCCGGCTTCTCCGCCGCTCTGACCTTGTTCTTAAAGGGCCCCTAAACAACCCCGAGGTCGAAAATTTGTTTTAAAGATATAACTGCGCTCCTATGCGATGTGAACATGCTCCCGCAAGAATTTCGCGAATAGGTCACACGGGTTTAAGTGCCGCTTGCGTCGTTTTCGTTTTCTCGGTCGGCCTCCCCACTCTTCTCTGCCGAGGAGAGGGTAGGCGCGGCGCGCCGTCGGGACTCCGCCCACTCTTGACACGTGACGAGACGTGAGCAATTGACGTCATTGACGCTTGCGCTGCGGTTTCGGTTGCTCCTGCGCTCACGCTGGTGGGGTGGCCACAGGATCTGACATAGACCTGGTTTCGACCAATCAACGAGCTACAACTGCGCAAAGTTGTTCGCGGAAGAACGTGACACCTAGGATGCGAGGGCGACTGGTCAATCGCAGGAAAGAGGCGCGGGAATTGTTTTTTGAAATACGGCGTCTGTGTGGCGCGCAGCGCTGTCATATTCGCAGAATGTGATCGCCGCAACATTCTGCATGATTGAGTTAGCTTGTTTGGGCGGCTTAACAAAAAAAAAAAATGTAGGAGCCTATTTAGTGGCCCTTTAACGCTCTTTGTTGCCCCATACATTTCATTACTGGTAAGCCTCCTAGTTCTACATAGTGAGTCGACGTTCTTCCTACACAACTTTCTGAATACTTTCGATGCCCATCTGCACTTTCTTCGATATTCCTCAAGGGAGTACTGACACAATTTTGCATGGCTCAAAAGGGCCATTTTAGGGGCGAAGCTCCTCTTAGTCTAACCTTGTCCCGCGTCAGGCGTAACAGGCAGTATAGGCACGCGCTCGCCCTCGGCGCGTGCTGTCTTGTGTGAGAGAGAGACAGACAGAGAGAGAGTGAAAGGCGCGCGTTGACTATGGAAACGCTCTTTCTTAGATGAACGCTGTACCAGCTCGCAAAGAAGGAGAACGCGCCCTCACCCGCGAGAGACGTTGGCGCAGGCAGCGTCTCCTAGCGAGTTTCTTGATTGAGAAATACCGACTGCTCGCGCTGGAGAACCGTTCACCTGCCACCCGTATATATATATATATATATATATATATATATATATATATAGGCACTGGATCTTGACTTGCAATGAAGTGCCGGTGGGAGATTTCACTTGTGCATGCATAGTTGAACCATAAGGATTCGTAGCGTGCGCGTTAACTAAATTAATCCAGAACTCGGCACGATCTACGATGAACCTCCCGAGCTTCGCCCACTCATCATCATTCACTCCGTGGATATGCTGTAATTTTTTTCGTTTTCTAGCCATGTGTTGTTAACGCTCTTCACTCACTGAGGCCACGAAACATGCATAAAGTATTTTAGTAGGCTACTCTGCCTGTTGCTGGCATATTTTTGCACAGTAATTTCCTACTCCGCTTTGCACGTAGGCTGCGATAATCGAGTTTTCGTACACAGCTCCCGCCCGTACCATGGAAAGCGAGCCGTACTAGCCATTAAAGCCAACGGAGAGTTACAAGTGCACCATCCCTATAGTCGTGCGGCTGACTGACACATGTGATTCGTCGTCCGTGTTGTAACCACGATGACCGTTCCATCAAAAAGAGCTGTGGCAAGGTAATTTGTACAGGCCACTTTGAGAAGGAACTTCCGGTATCTTTGTATAAGAGGTGCGCGCTGATTGGATGTAACCACATGCGTCAGTGGGAGAGCGAAATGCAAAAGGCAACGTTTTTTTCAGGCCGTCTGCTCGTGTTTTGAACTTTGAGGACTAATAAATTCCATTCTCGCACGCCGATTCGTATAATTCTTTTTAACACGAAAGTGTTTTATACCGGGGTCCACCACGACCCAATATGTCACTACCGTAACGGATATGATGCAGTAAACATGTAAGAACAATAAGGAAAAACACTTATAAAAGCTTTTGATGAATGACTGGGAATCGAACTCACAGCCCCCGTGCTATGAAGAAAGGTGGTCGTTGCGCAACCACTGCGCTAACGCCGCACATGCTCGATGCTGTACGAACGCGCCTTATATTCCTTCATCGATGCTGTCGTTCCCGTTCGGCACCGTTCCAGCACATTGCCTGGAACGGTGCCGCCATCGATGAGAGGCAAAGTGAATCACTGCAGCTTTACTCTGCCTCTCATGGATGGTGGCACCATTCCAGGCGTGTTCCAGAGTCCATCTTGATGAACGCGTGCAGAGCGATGAGCATAGCCGCGTTCGTAGAGCTTTGAGCGTATATTGATTGATTGTGGTTTGGTAAAAGAAAATGATCCATGGGTGTAAGGAAGAGGGACTGAAATAGATAGAAAGGAGAGAAAAGCTGTAGTGGCGAAAGGCTCCGGAAATTTCGACCACCTGGAATCTTTAACGTGCACTGACAACGCACAGCACACACGCCTGTGGCATTTTCGCCTCCATCAAAAATGCGACTGCCGCAGCCGGGATTGACTGTATATGTGCCGATATCACAGGGGAAGGGCACCGGTCACCTTTCCTAGTGGGTGGCATTTCCCCACCAAAGAGCACGGCAACGACGTTGACGGGTCAATGTGGCTCAAGTAAATATGATTGATACCTTTTTCGTGCAGCATTTACTATAGACTGTGTCCAGTTATCAGGTAAACTACTTCAGTTGCCACGAAGGATTGGCCCTTGATGTTAAGGAAAGGATGTGTGAACATGGGTTCATCCACTTCAAACGGTGCCGCACCAGCGAAACATTGATAGCAGTGGGCAAGTTCACCTCGATGTAACAATAAGCATTCAACTGCTTATGCGAAGAGACATTTCACTTTCGTGTTATACCGATTTGTTTGACAGAGGGATCAGCCACATTTTTTTGCGTTCATCTCAGTCTTCAATACTACACACACTGCAGTGCTCCAGAAGGGCAGTTGAAAAAGTGTCGCAGGGCCCCTTTAACAAACCGCGTGTGCTTAGGCACCGTACTATTGCTGTGCATGTGCTAAGTACCAGGCCTGTAGCCAGGAATTTTTTTCGCGGTGGTGAGGTGCACTTGCTGAATTTCTTGACGTTTTTGAGAAGAACATCTATTTTCATTTTTTATATTTGGGATAAATGGCAGTGTGCACACTAAATGACTTTTTAAATGCAACGTTATTAATAGGCTTAAATTTTATGTTGTCAGCACTACCCCCCCTCCCCCAACCTGGCCACAGGCCTGCTATATACACGTACTGCATATACACACTGTGTTTGGAAACCTCTCCGTAAAATGTCCAGCTGTACGTGGTGGTCTGTCCATTGATGAATTTGGCAAGTTAAAAAAAAGAAAGTTACATAAGAGTGTGCACTGCTGTTATTTCTCGCCCGTGCAGCTTCTCCGACTGGGCCAGCGTGTGCTAGGTCGTCGGTTGTTTCGTATGCTGATGCGGTACACCTTCTATGGCCACTTTGTGGGTGGGGAGTCGGCATCTGCCATCCAGCCCCTCCTGCAGCGGTTGCGGTCGTTCGGCGTGAAGGCCATCCTCGACTACAGTGCCGAGGAGGACCTCTCCGAGCAGGAGGCCAAAGAGGCGGAAATGGCGTACGTACCGTGTTGTTTCAATTGTGTATTTTTTTCTTTTTTAGTTCTATTGCGTGTGCGAGTCGTATGGTGCTGTAAAGAGGGGCCCTCCCAGAGCATGTGGTTAAAATTGCTCTATGCGCCACAGTTGGCAAGCTAAGGGGAGACATCCGCTAAGCGACTGTAGATGGAAAGGCTGGGTACGTTTGTAATAACCTCAGTGTAACTGACGGAGGATGTGAAAGGTTTCGGTGGGGCAAGGGAAATGCCCTTGGACCTCGTTAAAGGTGGAAAGTATGTCCCTAAAGCAGGGGGGTTCCGTCTCCGCCACTATCTGACCAGATCCGTCGTGGGCCCAAGCCGAGGCACCGACCTCGGAGAGCCCCACGTGGCAAGCGTCTTCGTAGGAGGCGGGAGAGGCGGCGGTGGCACTCGCCACAACAGTACCCAGTTCGTTTTTCATTGTAAGTGACTCAAAAACTGCTATACACAACTTGGGAGCGGGTAGGGTTCGCAGGGCAGCCCTAGCGATTCTGTCCCATAATCCGCTATCCCAACTTGTTGGTTTACTCTGGACGCCTGCCCACGCAGGCCTTATCGGCAATGAAACGGTCCCACGCAAGTGCTCGAGCTTTTGCAATCCAAGCGCAGGCTGGACTAGCGGACGGTTCAGAAGCCAGTTATCTCCCCCTACCATTTACCTCCAAAGAAAGATTGCTTACATATCACGACGTTTGCAGGCATTACCGCCTTGCTCCCCAAACCCTTCCACATTTACTGCATCAGTCCTCACGCACGCGCGAGGTTCTTTGGCGTAGACTACAAACTCGCTCATTTCTCTCCCCTGCGTTACGTCACAAAATTTACCCAGGAACGTACCCTAGTTCAGCCTACAAGTTTTGTTCTGTCAACAGAGCGGACCTCAACCACGTTATGTGGCAGTGCAAGAACCATTCCCCTCCCCCAAACCTTGGTAAACATTGACACAATCGGGAGCTGTTGGGAGGCTGCCATGCGCAGCTACGACCCTGCACTTCAGGAGGCTATCCTGAGGTGGGCTGAGGTGGTGGAGGAGGCCTACCGAGAGTAGGATCCCTCGCCTTTTGTCACAGCCCCTTTGCCTGATAAATAAAAGTTTCTCTTTCCCTCTCGCACGCGTGAGCATGGGCCAATTCGTTGGCGTTGACAAGCCCCCTACTTCCAGCCCTACTTGGGCCGAGAACCAGGTGATGGTGTGAATAGCAAGCACTTTTCCTTCAAGTATCTTGGCGACTTCTTGCAAGACAACATTTTTCAATCGCTGATCAAGAGTCACGACTGATTCCATCAACCTCGGACAGTCCAGAAAGCCTGCAATGCGGCGGTGAGGCTTGGCCTTCCCGTCCCGATGTGGGAGTGGCCCGCGGTCCTCCCTCAGTAAAAGGGTCGGAATGACTTTGTCGTAACCCTAATAAAGTTTATTACCTACCTACCTATTACGTATGTGAGATCCTTATGGTTGGGGACACTAACAGGACTTAGCGACTCGTTTATTGTTCATGCATAGTCGACATATAAAAAAAATCACAACATTTGAAAAGAGATAATACGCACCATCCCGCCTATGAGACATCCCTCACAAAATCAGTTTCAGCAGGTCCAGGAGGTATCGAATGGTGGCTGAATGGCACTTCTTTTTGGGCCCTGAGATGCCGTGACTGCTGCCTCGTAAGCTGTTCTCCCTTTGCCGCAAGGCTTTTTTTTTTATTTATCTTTTCCTACGGTCTGATTCCCTCGCGAGTTATGCGGTGTCCGAGGGACTCAATGTCATCTACACAGAAGAAGCACTTTGCGGGGTTTATGAGAAGTCCGTGTTCATGGAGCCTAGAATATAGCAGCTGCAAATGGTCACAACGCTGTTCGATGGAAATACTAGCCACCGGGATGTCGTCGAGGTATGCAAATACAAATGGGAGTCCACGGGCTACCTCATTTATAATCCTTTTGAACATCTGAGCAGCGTTTCTCATCCCGAACAGCTTGTGAACCTACTCGAAGAGCCCGAATGGTGTCACTGTTGCTGTCTTGGGGATGTCCACGGGCTCAGTTGGAATCTGGTGGTAGGCTTTTACCAAATCTATCTTGCTGAATATCACTGCTCCTTCTAGGTTGGCTGAGAAGTCATGAATGTGGGGGAGGGGGATAACGATCATGGATGGTGCGCGCGTTGAGAGCACGGTAGCCGTTGCACAGGCGCCAATCCCCAGGGTGAGTCACGCTTGGGAACCGTGTGAAGATCTGATGACCAACTGCTTGACGGATGATGCACAGTTGCAGCATGTGGTCGAATTCTCATTTGGCAAAGGCAAGGCAGTACCCAGCAAGGCATCTGGGTCGGCAAAATACTGGAGGACCTGTAGTGACAATGTGATGTGTGACGTTGTGATGTACCGGCAGCTCAAGGTTTGAAGGTATACCTTTGCTCCCTTAAGATTGTGTTGTGCGCCTTGACGTTCGCCCAGCGTGTCTCTGATGCCCGTGTCTTAATAGTGCAACGTTTACAACTGCTACAGCACATTGAATTGAGCTTGGCTTGTGGCCTATTTTGCGTTGCTTTCTTTCTTGCTTTTCTTTTGTATCGTTAGCTTTATACACAACTGTAGCAGCTTGAGGGGTCAATACAACCGTGACGGTTTTTGGGGACAGTACAACTGGCACGTCGTATGTCACGGGGCTAGCGAATCAGCGTGCCCTCGTGTAGGTTCGTGTGTTCAAAACTCGATGGCTTGACCATCATCGAGCAAGGACAGACGAGACCGTTTGTGCAAAAAAAAACAAACTAACACTCGCTGTATTTAACGACACGGGAAAAAAGAGAGAAAAGGATAAAGACAAGACGAAGCATGAAAGGGAGAGGAAAAGTAACACAACTATGAATGTGAGGGAAAATAGCTAGCGGTGCTTAAGAATCAGTTCAAAAGAAAAGACTGTCACCGTTCTGGTGGGCACACGAGAATAGACGGCGAGGTAGATGTAGAAGATGCACTCGGGGCAGACTTGGTCCAAGGTGTCGCTCGGAGGGAAGGTAGCGTCGGGCGAGTTCAGGTCAGCAACCTCTCGGCGTTCTGCATCCGACACTCGGACAATGAACCGGAGACGGGAGACGCAGATGTGCCTGGCCAACGCCAGACGATGGAAAGCCGGTGGAATGCCTGGCCGACGCCAGATGATGGGAAGCCGGTGGAGAGCCTGGCCAACGCCAGATGCTGGAAAACCTGGCCAACGCCAGATGCTGTACCGCTCAGGTACACGCCCAGGTGGAAGCCTGCAGCGGCCTTGCCACAGGAACTCGGCCGCCACTCCCGCGCCCTGGTCCGCTTCTTCCTGCCTACCACGTCTCCGCCACCTCTCCTTCGGTTCTTCTCCCGGCTTCTTCCTCCCCAGCGTCGAAGCTCTTCATTCGTTGAGTTCGGCTGACGTAAACTCACGCGCTTCGTCTGCACATCGTCTTCGTCGATTATTGAGGGCTCGCGGCCACACATTCAGTTCTTTTTCTTTTCTTGTGTCGGCGTCTCTGGTCGCACTGGCGCACTTTTCAAAACGCGCACTTATCACATCACATCACACATCACATCGCGCACTTCGAAATACGTGCACTTCACTCATCACATCGTATTTGCTAGTGATTATATTTGTCCTGTGTGATATATTGTGAATGTGATAATTGTTTTTTGTTTTTAGTTTCTAATTTTCTCTTTTTTGCAGATATATTACGAAGCATATTTTCAGCAATAACAGCTATTGAAGGATTCTAGCAGTAGCCGCAACTGTTGAATCAGCCACTAGCTTTCACCCTACAGGTGGAATCATCATCATCATCATCAGCCTATGTTATGTCCACTGCAGGACGAAGGCCTCTCCCAATCCTCTCCATTCTTGCCCGTCCTGCTCGAGCTGATTCCATAAGCTCCTTTCATGTCACCGTCGTAGGTCCAAGGTTCGGATGGTTCGGTCACTAGGGAGGTGTTGGCCGTGGTGTTGCACCAGGGAAGCTAGTTCCTGTTCTGGTACGCAGTTGAGTTACGCAGATGAGGCATGGTGGTGGTGAAAGCCCTTATGCAGCTTGTCCAAATGCTCCATTGGGGGAGAGTTCTTTCAGAGATGTTAAGTTTATGGTTAGGTAAGGCGAGAGTATCGATATTAAAGAGGAGCAGGATAGACGAAAGAAGATACAAAGAAGGAAAAGGATCAGAAAAAACAAAAAAGAAAAAAAAGACACAGGCACTCGAAGATTCGAACTCCTTGTATGCTAAATCTCTTTGGCATCATGTGATCACCAGATTTCCTAATTGATCAGCGTAGACAAGTCTGCACAACACATTTTTTTACGAATTTTGACTAGCCACTATGATGGATGATGGCACATCAGGCCTTTCTCATCTTTTGTCATGATCGGCAGTTCTCAGGAGAACATAGACGATTCAGTGTGTGTGAGGTGGATGACGATTGTTGTTGCGGGACAAGGCTCCCAGAACACTAGCTTTTCTTTATTTAGGAGTGTAGGAAAAGATACAAACGTTTGACGTTCGGTGGTCATTTTTGTTGACGAGTCAAAAAGTGTGGCATCAAAGCACTGTTCGTCTTCATTGATAAGGCAGCCATCATGGCGTAATGTCTGTGGCAAGTCGCACTTACGATAAGTTTAGCTGGCAGAGCCTCCTCAGGGATGCTTTCAGGGATAGTGCAACGGCACCACACAGGTGCACACGCTAAGGCATGTTTCGTGACCCGTTTTCAGACTGGTGCCTTTAGTGGCTCTATGCCCGTTGACCATTTGTATTTGCATTTTTAAGTATTCTTTTTCCCCAAACTGTAACCGACTTGAGTAGCAGTGGTCACAGGAAGCTGTCATGGAGAAATTTCAAGCTCTTCTTGAAGTTCAGCTCTGTTGTTATTTGCATCTCTGAAGGCTTGAGTGTGTGTTGCTTTACTGGTGCAGAACAAATGTATGGTGAGATTCACTGTCATATCAGTTTACATTTCCTGAATGCATGCTAACAGGTCTTCTGATAGGTTCTTTTGTATCACCCTGCTAGAACCGCTGTCGTACGGTTAAGAGCACTGTAAATAAAATAAGTAAATAAAATAAATAAACCAGTGTTTATGGCACAATCAGAGCTTTGAAGTGCTCGCTTGAAATGCATCAGGAGCTGAAGGTGGTGTCACAGCAAAGAAAGTGAAGTTTACACAAGACGTTGAGACTGAAGCCAAAAAACATATCAGAGCTTGCAGATGGAAATTTGTTCAGAAAAAAATGCTAGCCAGTGCAGAACTAAACTCATTGCAAAAATGGATGAAGGCGAAGACTTTGGAATGTGCTGAAAGTGGACAAGCATTACTGAATGAAAGCAAAGGAAAACTTGTAATCAATCTTCACAAACATTCAAAATGGAAATGTAGCACACTCTAGAAGAACTGGTCTCGATCAGTGTGGTGGTTTGGTGGTTAAACCTGAGCGCCATATTTAGCGGCTTTTTTTTCTTTCGTTCTTCTTTTTCTTTTTTTGCTGAAGTAAGCTTTAAGTGAAAGAAATTAGTTAAATATTTCTTGAGATACTAATGCTGTTTACAGTGATACATAGATCATGTCAACATAAACCATGTCCTTTTAGGGAGAATGCTGACTAATATGCAGAGGGAATATACATTTCACATTTATTTTGGTTGGTTAATTGAAGTAAACAATATAATTAATAAGTTTATTCTCGAAAATGTGCAAATTTTCCTTTCATGTCATTTTATATGCACAAATAGATCCATCCTGGCTACAAGTCGTAATTTCCGTGGTACAAACAAAAAAACATTTCCTGCTCCAAACTCCTGTGTTTCCTGCTCCAGAGTTATGTGTGTGTATTTTTCACACTAAATATACAGTAATGACTATGTTGATGTGATGGGGTGGAAAATAAATGTTCTTCAAAACCTGAGTGAGAAGCAATGAAGATTGCATGGCTACCAAGATGCACGGTCCACCTCACTTAGCAGCACAGTGGTGGCATAATATAGCTGCTCTTGTTGAAGAGTGCAACTTCTCGGTAGTTCTGAATGAAATTTTTTCCACTCGGATAACTTATGTGGTTTGCATGTAGAAAATTGTGACCGCCTGTATTGCAAGGATCAGCCTATAATCATTTTCCTCCCCTCTGTAATTAATGTCTGCCGACCTTGAGGGTATTGTAAATAAGAGGCTGGCTCAGATTTGAATGCATGGCACAATACTGTTTCACACTTTTGGAAGCAGCACAAAGGCATGTTCCCACATGTTGGCAGAGCACCAGTAAGCACTAGTTGTAATTAAGGCAAGTAGCCTTAAATGCACGCATCATGTATTACCCGCAAGGATACTATATAGTGTGTGTCTTTTCGTTCTAGTGCTGTTTTGCCTCATTCATTCATTTTTGTTGGAAATGTTTTGGTGCACCAAGAATCGGTTCTGTTGAGGTGAAATTATTTTTGCTGCTGGCCTAGTGAGATTTGTCTAAATGAAAACCTGGTTTAGCACAGAGTTTCCAGCAGGTGAGGAGTTCAGCTGACATTGCGTTGAAGAAACACAAGGCCTAAGATATGCGACGAGTTTCATTCCTGTATTGCTTCTAGGCTCAGCTTTTTCAACTTTGACACATGTGCTGCCTAGCCGGACTTTTGCCACTTTGTGCTGGCATAAAGTCGTTAACCACAATGTGTCTCTTAAGGAGAAAGCTTAAATTCACATATAAACAAAATTGTTTTAGTAGTTGTGATGTCTTACTAACTAATGTATAGATCGTTAAAAGCTACAGAGAACAAGGAATTTCGCTGGAGCCAACGATTCAGCAAGTGGACTTGTCCTGTTGGAGAGAAGTCCACGTGTTGTTGGCTCCAGCTACATTCCTTGTTCTCTGTCATTTTTAATAATCTGTTCATTGATTCAAGACTCAATCCTCCCCTTAACCCCTCTTCTAGTTTCAGTAATGTATGGTTAGGGTCATGGTGAAACCCCCCGGAAACATTCATTGGATAGAAGCTGCCCAGTTGGCTGTGCTTGCTGGTGACATTTGTGTTCGCTAACACATTTGTAGATGGTGATGTCTTTCTGTCCTCTCTGCCTTTGTTTCTGTTAAAGGTCATTACATTTGCTTAAAATGGGTGGGTACTTTGTTATATTCCTGTTGAGGAATGCATGCCTGCTTCCTGTTATATTTTGTTTCTCGTTTGAAAACCCGCTCCACCGCTGCTTGAGCCACTACCAGGAAGTGGGGACCTTGCTGGGTTGAAAAGAATAGTGCAGCGGGCTGGGAGCATGGGAAGCCTAGCAAAAATTCTAATAGAAAAACTAATAGCCTATGAGGTTATTGACACCAATACAATTTATTAGACTAATAGCTTGTACTAGACTAATAGGAAAACATAATACAATTGTTCTAATAACGTAGACGTACCAAGCTAATATACGCTCTAAAATTTTAACTCCCTCAAGGGTATGACCTGACCAATGGGCACGGAGTAAGCTCATGGGTGGCACCCCTTTTTTGTGTGTTGAGCAAAAATGTTGAGCAAAAAATGTGTGTTGAACAAACTAATAAAGCTATTTCAAGGATCCCAGAGTCACAAATCTTGTGCTTTAATAGTTGTATCTAAAGCCCTAGCCACCTTGCTTGAGAAGAGATCTAGCTTACTCATTTACACCCTTAACGGTGGTAATTTCTTTCAGTTGGCATACTAATACAAACTGAAAAAGCTATTTCAAGGATCCTTGAGTCACAAATTTTGTGCTTTAATAGTTATATCTAAAGCCCTAGTCAGCTTGCCTGAGAAAAGATCTGCTAGACAAGTACAAATTTTAAAAAGCCTTATAGAGCATATTGATAGAAACTAGCAAGGCTAATAGAACAATGTATTAGACTGATACAAACATCTATAAGACAAGTAAAGATTCCTATAAGACTAATAGAATACTAATAAAACTAATAGAAAATCCTATTAGACTAATACAAATCTCTATTAGAATTTTTGCTAGGGAACGGTGACCGGAATGGTTCGGAAGGACTCGGGGAGCGAACGAGTATAAACGAAACGATGGTCGCTCCTACGAGAAGTGTTTCAGATGCTGTTTAGCAAAGTTGTACAATCCCAATTGCAGAGCATCATCACTTTGCACAATCATAAATGTGCTGTACCTTCATTTGCATGACTAGAATATCTTGTTTAAAGGGGCACTGACACAAAAATTTTCGTCTGATGTTTTCTTGCTGCAGTATAGAGCTGGTGACCTGTTAGCCTTAACGTGGCACATCAGTTGCTTCAGCGCATGGCAGGTAATTATTTACGGCCTGTTTATTTCCGACTAGTTTCAGGTTTGATTTAGGAGAGCTCCAAAAACAAAAAGCCGCTGGATGCAACTGCGCCACCTAGCCTTTGCAACGGGGAAACAAGTTCGGCCACGTTGCGCACTTCCGCATGACCTGCAGCAGTGTCCTCGTTTTCTTTCGCCTGTCACAGTTCCTGTGTGCTGTTGTCATTGCTATCATTGTTGTCGGGTGGCAACGATCTTTTGAGGCCTGGTATTGACAGGAGTCTACTAATGTAGGTGCGGCAAACAGGCAACGTTGGCCACGACGTCATCAACTGCTAGCTGCACTGCTTGGAGCACGGCTGCCGTGGTGACGTCGTGGAAGTTGGGGGTCCCCTTTGCTACTGTCAATGTTGTGAAGTGCGGCGCCTCCTGCTCGATTGTGCATGCGAACTTCAATATTCATTTAAATTACCTTCGGGGCTGTGTTCACTGTTAAGATTTGGTAGATGAAATGTGCATCTCTGGGAAAATCGAGCCTGCAGGCTATCTGAGAAGCAAAAGTTCGATGTCAGTGCCCCTTTAAGTTTGGCCCTGTAATAGTATATCCATTGCTAGTGGTATGGTCATGTGGGCTGTCAAAGCGAACGTCCCGCTGAGAGAGTGGCCACATTTGCAGCCTGCAACTCATCCTTACAGAAATGTAGGGTAACTAGCTGAATGTGTGTGTGTGTGTGTGTGCAGGGCATGCAGTTCGCAGGCACCGGCCAAGGAAGACAGGCAGCCATCAGGTGAGGCCATGCAAGGTACCCATGCGCCAAGATGAGTGCCCTCATTCATGAACGTGACAAATGAATTCGGCGGAAACCCGTAACACGTACGAAAGTGAATGTTAGCATCCACCCGTTTGTAGCACAAGCACAGGGAAATCCATATGGCTTTTCTCAAAAACAAAGGCTTCGTTAGTTGACATAAAGGTAGTCCTGGTCAGGGGATCGAACCCAACACCAACACCTGTTTTGGGTGGCCACTGTATAAATTTAGCGACCAGGAGGCCAGCAATTGACGGTGTCAGGGTAATCTGGCCACGCCCTCGAGTTCAGCATGTTTAACAATAGACATATTGTTAGACATATTGCTCGATATTGCTTGTTATTGCAGACCAATCTTGGAAGCAGCTAGTTGGTTCATGGTAAAATAGCATTCAGCGTGAATTAGATGAAGACAAAGGAGGCGCACAGAATAACAGAACAACATTTGTCCGGTTCAATCCGTGTGTCTCCTTTGTCTTCGTGTAGTTCACACTGAATAATTATTTTGCTTGTTGCTTTTATTGCATGTTCGACATGTTGGTGATGCATGGCGGTAAAACTGCATGGTGTCACACTGCATGAAACAGTGTGACACACAACAACGGCAGAGGTACTGACCATCAACTCTTTTATTTTTTTTTCCTTTTCTGCGTTTGCCACACGCATGCACGGATGCGAACCATCGGCACAAAATAGGAAAAACGAGTCAGATTACTCATTGATGCAACTTAGCCTTTCGCCAATTTGCTTGATAGCGTGAGTGATGCCATGCTAACAGCGCAGATGACAGGGCATCTGGTACTGCTTGTCTCACCTTCACCACGTTGTGCCCTTCAGTGGGGCCTACGAGTTGCTGAAGTCCCTTGCAAGGGGCTTTACTAATCCCTACTTGTATGTGGACATTTCTACGAGAGATCGTGTGTGCTACATTTTTGTTTTACCTGATTTTTTATGTCATGAAGGTAATTTCAAACTGACTGCTAAAGGAAATTCCTTATTTGCGAAGACCACTCTCACCGTGGGGGGGAAGGAGGGAATGAAGGTGGCGGCGCAGGCATCTTGATATTGCTTAATTACGACAGCGTTTCCTGCTCCAGTTAGTCTGCCTGAGTGACAGTTACTTCGATACATGTTTCTAGGTGGCATACAAAGTAAGAAAATATAAAAAGTTAAAAACATGGCCCAGTTGAAGAAGGACTTGTAAATTTGATTCATCATGGCATGCTCTTTATTCTAGAGAAAATCTTGAAAAGAATACCATATCAGACATTGCTATGATGGTAGCATCCATGCAAAATTATCAGCTTCTTACAATGAACAGGAGAGAAGAACGAAATAATTAAATGAGCAAGCTTTTTTTAAAAAGCTGTACTTGAAAAAAAAAAAAAGAAGAAAAGCCCATTTCGCCAGAGGCACGAAGCAATCAGTGGCATAGCAATGCATGATAAATTATATGAAGTAGCACTACCAGCTTTAGGGGCAGCCTGAATTGTATTGAACTTGGGCTTATTAAGTAAACATGCAGGTGTGCTTAGGTGTGACTAGACTTGCACAAAGGGAGTAAATGACCACGACATGCCGCTCGCAGAAGAGTGCTACTGAGGAGAAACGGCTCCTCTGGGCAGGCTGTCAAAGGTTATTTACGTTCTATGTTGCTGCTGTAGGGTCAGCATTGCATGTGTACCACGCTGTAGAAATTGAGCAGAGGAGAAAGCGTTCACATTACGGCACGAGGGAAGATAGCGTACGTAAGGGTGGAACATGAGCAGCGGCCCCGGCTCGCTGTTGACCTTGTATGGCCGTGATGCGGGCCACAGTAGATTGCACTGCACGCAGCTGTGGAAATGCAGCCCGAGGCACATTTGCGAGCAGTTGCTGCGAGTGCGGGTTCGAATGTGATTTGAATGACGGTGCTGCAAGGATTATGTGAGAAATAAAGTGCATGAGTAGCATTCTGCTGGAACTCACCGGCAAGCTTTCTGATGAGGAGCAGTGGCATGATGCCGTAAAGTACCATGTCACGGTTGGGCGGCAGAGACAATGGCCCAACAGAGCTTTGAGGCAAGTTGTGTTGTTTTTATTTCTTCTGGCACGTGCTTTACACCGCGCGACCGTGCTAAGCAGCTTGAACTTTTCCTACTTTGCGCCGTCGAGAAACTTGGTCCAGCACAGCGGCAGCAATTGTGATCTGGAGTTGGACCAACGTGTGCAGTCGCTTGGTCCGTGTACCCTCGTCATTTTGCTTTCTAAGAGTCCTTGATGTGCTTCTTGATTCCATGTGAGAGCGATGTTGTTTTTAGGTGGGTTAGGTACAAGTATACAGTGTGCGAATTTGCTAAGGTAGCCGCTACTGGTGTTCCGGATAGCAGTCTTGGAGTCGCTGATGATGATATCGCAATCAGGTACCCCCCGTACAAGTGCAATGACAGTCTTTTCTGCATCACTCGCCGACGTAGCCTTGATTGATGCGGAACATATAGTTTTGCCACTGTTGTTTATGAGTGCTAGTGCATAACAGTGTTCAGAAATGTAGGCTGCAGCATCTACATAGTAGACACCCTCCTCTTGTCCATAGCCGTGTTGTAAGGCTTTGACTCGAAGTTTCTGGTGTTGAATGGTTGAGCCTAGTTCAGTTGTCTCAATATTTGATGCAGCTTCAGTGGTGGTAAGTCAGTGGTATTGCGATGATAAGTGCACTGCAGTTGATTCTCGAAGGGTAATGATTTTGGTTGTGGCCATCACCCCTTGTGTAAATGCCCTAATTGGGACACCAAGAGTGACTTTGTGTAAATGATCATGATAGCTTCTGAGTGACCATGGATGTACGGCTGTCAGCCTAAACAGCTTCGCTGTTAAGATAATCTTTAAAAGAAAATCCCGGTCCCACTTTCCACCACTTTCTTTACAGAAGTCTCCTTATGTCAGGTGATCTTATCTCATGGACATGACATTATGTGTCACCATTTGCTGCGTTCATGAAATACATATAAGGGTTTAAAATAACCGAAACATAGCCCAGATAAGAAAAAAATGTCATGCGTCAGAGAGCATTTGTTTTTTCACAGAGAAGCTTGAAAAACGTCTCAAATATAATCCTATTGGTAGCCTTCCAGCAAAACAATCAGCTTCCCATAAATAACTGCAAAAAAGAGGAAAACGGCTAATGCATTCAGTCTTTCTTTTTTTTAAATGCTGATTTTCAGTGCACAAAAATATCTTGAATGTACCACTCCCAATTTTCCAAAACTCTTCATGGAAGTCCTTACGTCAGGCAAAATTTGGGTGCAATATTATGTGCTTGCCATTTCTATCTTTCGCAAATGTAGAGTGTGAGAGCAAATAACATTGCTGTGGTGGCTTCTTTTCAACGATAGTGTATTGCCAGATTTTATTTGTGTTTGGGGGGAGGTGGCCTGTTTTGTTGCTGCGGGGGTCATATATCACGAGTCACCATCGCTACGAAGTGGTATCAGCAGTAACCTTTCATTGCTGTCACGAAACAAACCAGGGAATGAATGAACTTGATATCAACTGAAAAGTTATACAGTCCTGGGCCGAGAAGATGGCGCTCCTCATCACCAGGGTTGATTGACGAAGATTTGTCATTCACTGAACTCAGCAGCCGGAATCAGTTCACAACACTCATTCCCACTTAGTTCGGACTTAACTGTGAGCCAACGCCAGAACAAAGCCCCAAAGGTGTTGAGGTGTCTTTCGGGAATGCTGCGAATAGGCATGAGCCCTGCAGTTCCACACTTTGCTCTGTTGGTGCCGGCTGAGATGCTGCTGCGTTGCCTGAAAGTAGCACTGACTGCTGATTCTCCTCAGGTTAACTAAAAGCTGGTGTCTTGCTGCTGCTCATTCTGCCAACCGGACAGGGGCTTCACGCAGGCTGGACCTCAGGCTCTAACCCCATGAGAATGCTGCTGCGACGACAAAGCTGGTCCAGTGCACCGGCGACTCACACTGCCGTCCGGAAGAACAATCTAATAAGAGATTGAACCAGTATCTCTGGAAATCACAGCACGTATGGGCCCTGTAGTCCTGTACAGATACGGCATCATCGGGCTGGGATGTGCATGGTGTAGGCAGAGCTCCTGCTAACTGGGAGGACCTGTCAGGGGCAGCTGGTCCAGCATGATAGAGAGCGCCCATCAGCAACTTGGACAGGGAGTGTCCTGTGGCTGTGTGCAGAGTTACACGCTGCTTTACAGTGAAGTCTGCCAGGCGCTGTGCCCAGCTTCCTTGGGTTATCCGAGATAATGCCTTTTTGGTGGTCCGTACCATCCTTTCAGCCTGCCTGTTCTTGGATGTATGGAACGCATGAGGTTGGCACCCAGGAAGCCTCCAAATTCTGTGGATGTCAGTTTATTTATTTTTATTTATTTATTTATTCAAGTACATCACAGGTTCCAATTGGAACACCCATGTGAAGCGGAGAGTTGGTTTAGGATACTGCAGTGCGCATGCGTCATGCCCCGTTAACGTGGCGGAAAGCTGATGCAAAGGCTCTGACGGTGGCTTCACAAAAATGATGTCATGGCTTCTGCTCGGTTTTTTCCTCCCTCTGTGGGGGACGCTCATAACGTCCGTCCATTGTTGGCTGACGAAGATACATAATCCGCTGAGCTCAGCGGTCAGGATCAACATACAACAGCGGTGGTGCCGTTTTCTGAAAAGCTAATGCCTACTCATCTTGCAGCCCTCTTCTGTTGACATTGCACTTATGCCTCAGTTGGTCACTTGCCAAGAGCATGCGGGACGTCACGAGTGCATGCTTTTAGTGGAACTGAAAAGAGCCACCTGGCACACACAGGAATGCTTGTCATCTAAACTGCACCAAGGGAAGCTAATCTGACAGGTTCCCATGCTCCATGTAGTAAGATGCACAGAACCAATTTGGCAAGGCAGGCAATGAAGAAGGAACTGTAAACACATCGACCAAACACCAGGCGCTCCTGCGATGCAGCGCTACATGACTGGTGGGAGAATGCACACGTGGCATGGAGTGGTCTGGCACTACACAGGGAAGTTTACTGTACTATATTCTGTGCAAAAGTTTCATGGTCTAGCATTCTACTTTACGCAATTCGTACGCAGCTCATACATAGGTCCAGCACTGAAGCCAACACATTCAACATGTCATTTTGGCCCCTTACATTTTGAAACAGATAGAAATGGTGATGCATAATATTGCACCCACATTTTGCCTGACCTAAGGGAACTTCCAGAAAAAAATTTCTGGAATATTGGGAGTGCTGTTCTTTAAAATACAGGGACAAAAAAAAGAAGAAGAGCGAGAGAGAGAGAGACACTAGAGACACAACTGTTTTAGGGGCGAAGCTCCTTATGGCATCACCTGCGGCCCGTCCGGTATGTCCATCTGCCGTAGCCAGTAGTGTCTCCCGTAGCATACAATAGATGGCGCTGTCCCATAGAGATGCATGCAAACTGCAGTTGGGTGACGATATACTAGATGGCGCTGGTCGTCATCGCCTTTTCTCGTCTAGTTTCCTAGATGGCGCTATCCCATAGAGATGTGTGCATTATGGCGGTTGGGTGACTGTCATCACGGTGAATGTGCCGCGGTCGAGCTCGACGACAGTCGAGCTCCCCCCCTCTCTCCTCTCTCGCCCCCACTCTCTCCCTTTCCCTCCCTCTCCTCTATCTCTCCCCTCTCTCCCCCTCCCCTCTCCCTCACAACCGTTCAACGGTTCCCCCCTCTCTCGCCTCGCGATACCGACGCAGGCAGCGTCTGCTAGCGAGTTTCCTGATTGAAAAAACCGACCGCCCGCGCTACACAACCGTTCACTGACCACCCCGTATATATGGCACTGGATTTTGACCTCCAAGGTAGTGCCTCTGTGTGAATTCTCCTGTGCATGATTAAACAATGAAAATTCACAGCGTACATGGAAAATTAAAGTGAGCTGCAAGTCACCATAACTCTCATCGACCCTTTAGTATAAACGCGCTTGATCTCACGCCGTTGATGATGTACTGGGCAGAATTCACGGTTTACCCATGAACCTCGCCCCGCCACGGTGGTCTAGTGGCTAAGGTACTCGTCTGCTGATCCGAGGGTCGCGGGATCGAATCCCGGCCGCGGCGGCTGCATTTCGATGGAGGCGAAATGTTGAGGCCCGTGTGCTGTGCGATGTCAGTGCACGTTAAAGAACCCCAGGTGGTCGAAATTTCCGGACCCCTCCACTACGGCGTCTCTCATAATCAGAACTGGTTTTGGGACGTAAAACCCCACAAAACAACAACAACAACCTCCGCAGCTTCGCCCACTCATCATCATTCACTCCGTGGATATGCTGTGATTTTTTTTGACAAGCCCAGCTGTCCACGCTTTTAAAATAGTTTTTAGTGTGTTGAAAATGAGCATTCTTTTTTAAAGAAGACTGACTGCATTAGCCATTTTCCTCTTTTTTACGGTTACTTATGAGAAGTGATCATCTTGCCGGAAGGCTACCAATATGATTATATTTCATATTTATTTCGAGCTTCTCTGTGAAAAAGCAAACGCACTGTGATGCATGAAATTTAGTCTCATTTTGGGTCTTGCTTTGGATATTTTAAACCCTTATATATCGTGAATGAAGAGAATGGTGACACATTATATCACACCCATGCAATTACCTGACATAAGGAGACTTCCATAAAAAAATTTTGGTGAAAATGGGACCAGGTCCTTTTTAATTTACTTTTTTTTTTAGATTTTTTGAGAAACCTTGCTCATTTAACTATTTCTTTCTTCTGTCCAGTTCATTTTAGAAAGGTGATATTTATCACGGATGTTGCCAATGTAACATTCTCTATTTGGTGTTCATTTCAAGGTTTTCTCTGCAGTACGTGGATAACAAAACTGTGCAACGTCTGCTACAGAACTTCCGGTTTGAGGCCCAGCTCCTTGCTGCCCTTGGGTGCCTGTTGTTCAGCGCACTCAAGGAACAAACACATACACGACTGCAATGCGCTTATCTCTGGTCTAGTGGTCGTGTTTGGGCTTGTTTTGCAAATGAGTGAAAATTTTACAGAATGAAGGGCGCGACGATGCAAATGGGCAGCCGTTGAAAAACACGGAGAACGGCGAGCCAGTCGTTAGCCCCGAGCATGGCACTTTTTTATGCAAATGGTGTGCTGTGAAACACGCAGAAATGTTGCCAAAAAATTTGTTTCGTGTTGTGCTCTCGTAACCCAAAAAAGGCAAATGTGGCACCCATAATGTTTCTTCTCTGGCGTTTTTGATGTAGTGAGACGCATACACAGTGTTGCACTATTCAGTTACTTTTGTGTTGGATGTGGAATGCACCACTTGCAGTTTTATTATTGTTAATCGTGATGTACATGGCAAGACATTAAGTTATTGATGTTGTGACCTATCAGTCATGTTAGTGCAACATTCATACCCTTGTGAGTTAAGTGAGTTTTGGCAGCATTGCCAAACCGACGGTCACACATTCCACTTTGCATGAGGCATTTAGGGCTTTGACCTTAACCGTAAGCTAGTTTTTGTATTTCTCAGCCCTGTTGATGGCTGCCTGACTATCGCTCAGACATATGAGTACTTATTGCCAAGTGCCAACAGTTTCGCAAATAGGCTTCTTGTAGCAGTGCAGGTAATCTGTTTTATGAGGTGTGCCAATTCAGTACGCTTAGTTTACTTTCTGTATTGCCTGGCTGTGCTTATCAAGTACATGAACATTGAGCGATGAAAAGCCCAACAGAACACAACACCCACTGAGTTACTGTTGCATATGCCAAGACATGAAACGATCCACGGTGCCTTTGAAACGAGGAGTGACAATGTGTGTTGTCTCTGCTTGTACAAAGTCTTTTTGAGCAAGACTTTCCGATACCTCTCGAGATGAACAAGAAGAAAAATGCTTGCTGTATGCAAAGAGCTTTGGAACATAATTGAAGTTTGAATGCCGCAAAGAAACAAACTTTCAAGTAAAGCGAGATTAAGAGGCGTACAAGAAAAGTGAAAAAACAAAATAGTTTCGTGAGTTTGGTACATAGACCAGACAAGCTATTACATGGAAGTCCTGACATTTCAGGACACAAAATATGTCCCATCAGCACTCTGCTCTGGATCTGTATGCTGCTCAAATGATTGCACCCTTCCCAGCAACCATTTCGTAGTTTCATTTGTTTTTCAGTTAAGCTGCAAAGCACTGCACAGTGCCACACAGTAATTTGCGAAAAAAGAAGAGCCGTGACTACTGAGAGAACACACAGAAAGTGTGTTCACCGGCATGGCAGCTCGAACAGGAACTCAACGCAGGCGATGGAGCAGTCCACAATCCCATGTCAGAATCTGGTTTTTGCTAACCACCTATGCAGAGTGCGCCATAGTGCATAAAATGTACAAGACCTTTCTCATTTGGGGCCATGTGTTTGATTCATCAGTCAGTTGTACTAAAAAGAGCTGAAAAGGTTGCAGCAAGCAATATAAAAATGCCGGCGCTGCCACCATCAAATATTTTTCTTCCCACGGTGGGAGTGGTCTTCACGAAAAAAAATTCGCAGTTCTGGGCAGTTTTAAATGGCCTTTATGAGGTATAAAAAAACCAAGCAAAACAAAAATGTCGAGCATACATGCACGTTCAATCTCTAAGAATGGCCCATATATGACACACTAAGGTAAAAAACTGCTTGGTTGAGTTGGGTTTCGGTTGTTTCTGTACTGCACTGGTTACTTAAATATATTCATACCATGATACGTAAGACAGGAGTCTCTCAAGAACATAAAATTGCGATAACTTTGTTGTGGGGAAAAAAAATCACTGGAGTAGGGCATTCTCAGTATGGGCTGCTCTTAGTTTACTGCTTCTAGTACTACTTGCTAAAATTGTGGTTTATCCAAAGCAGCTTTGACAGTCCTAAGAACTTTTCTGTTACCCTGCCCTTCTGGTAAATCGATTCAGAGGAGATTCCTTGAGCAAAGAAACGCTTATTATTTTGGGCATTTGATATTGCTGCACTAACTGCGACATACTATTATCTTTTCATAGCTGCACCATGTGTATCGAACTCTTAAAAAGCAGAGAATGGCTGCCGCTTCCTTCTTTTTTCTAGAAGCAAACTTTTGTGCATTTTGTTCTCTACTGTTCCTTTATTAAAGAAGGCGAGCTTGGAAAGGTGGCTGCATTCACGAAGGCCTAGTTATTTCCAAATGGCTACTTGTCTTAGCGCTAAGCTATAGTATTTGTTTTGCACGCTAAGCAATGCCACAGACCCAAAATGTGCAACACTGCGCAGGAGGCCACCTTCGTCAATTCCAGCCAAGCGAGCAGTTTGCTGACCGACGGCATCCGCATGTCATGGCACGTACCTACTTCTACCTGAACGAGGCACAGTGCGAGAAGAACATGGACATCTTCCTGGAGTGCATCGATGCTGTGGCAGGTTGTTTGATTCCAACCTCGCATCTGCAGAGAGTAACCCAGTAACCGTGGCATCAGTGTGCGGCATATGTGCCCTGACCGTACAGGCTTTCCGCCATCCCACTGGTGCATTAGGGAACAAAATATGGGATACTAAAAGTGTTGAACATAATCTGTTAACATCCCCATAAGCGTCATCCACCATGTTCTTCGGGGTGCCAAAAACCGAAATTTGTGGTATCTCAGCCTGGGGGGTGCTACTTGCTGCTTCTTTGCCGTCACTCAGCAATGTTTTCCCACTGCCACCTGCCTCTGTACATGCAGCGTGTGTCCTTGACATGCTGGGAATAATGTAACACTGTCTTCAACCAGACTACCTTGATTATTTGAACGACAAAAACATGCTCACTGCCTGTGTTCGGAAATGTGCATAGCACTTCTGCTTGGCCTTGTTTCTATTTTCCCAGTGAATATGAGTTGACTTCCCTGAAACAAAAACACTGACAGACTTAAGAAACACACACTCTTAACATATCTTTAATGGACTGGCACATCACACACGCACGAGAGAGCATGATTGCACACTTTCTGGTTATTGCATTGCTTTGCATGGATGAAAGCGAGTGTTCATGAGAATAAATATGCGTAAGTTGATAAAATGGTGTGAGGGGACGCATTACTTTAACTGCTTTAAAGCAGTGCGCATATACTATGCATTTCTGGACGATTGGGCAAAGTTCACTTCTGAGGTCATCACATTATTAGCACAATAAACATGCTACACAGGTTGCAGGTTTCCTGACGCTGCACCATGAATCAACATTCATGCAAACTAGCTTCTGTATGGTCATCAAAAACTTCGCATACATATGCACATGTCAAGGTGTGCAATGATTGAATAAATTTTCAAAAAAAAGTGTGCGCACCAATTCTCAACACTGTGCTTTAATCATTGTTTTAATATGAATACAAGTGATAGCTCAAGATTTTTGCAGCCAAGGTTCGACTGCCCATCGCGCGTATGGCTTACAGCAGCAGCAGCACCAGGCTGTCAGTGCCAATGCACAGCTGCATTGTGTTCCAACCATCAGCTTGATCTTCCATGCCCCTCAACGAGCTGCTTGGCAGCCAGAACATTAATGCAAAGAAATTTAAATGAGCTTGAAAAACTGATGTACAGTGCACTTGCACGTAAGGCGATGCAGTGGTCGACGTTAATTCTTACTCCTAGGTCCTGTATCTTCCCCTCTATACTGCCGGTTCACTCCAAGACCCAGCCTGTGGCCACAAGCACAGGCTTGGTTGGTAGTCGCCCGAGAACAGTACAGTGTGATGTGTGATGTGCGCGGTTCAAAAAGTGCGCTTGAAAAAACAAAAGTGACGCAACGAGAGAAGACGCTCGCGGACCAGCAGGACGGCATATGAAAGACGATGACGATGAAGAACAAGAGGCGTGGCGCTAGAAAAATAGTAAAGTGAAGCAACCAATCAGCAACACCCACGACGTTGGTGTTCCCAATTGCCAATAGCTGGTGAACACGGGTACGCAGCGGTGGCCAATCAAAACATAACGAATAAGCAAAGGTGAAAGAAAAGCGAGCGGCATCGGATTCTTCGGGGGTTCCCCGGAAGAGAGTTCCACGAAAGAGTTCCAGGAAGGAGAAAGGCAGCGGAAGGCAGCGGATCGTCCACCGGCCCGGGCGTTGAAGACGGCAGTCGGGTTCCGGACCCGAGCCACAAGGGCTTCACCCGACCGGGACCTCCTGCTGACCTGACTCCAGCCAACTGAACCCCAGTGGCTCGCAAGCTCCAGGCAAGAACTTGGTGAACTCCTGTGCCCGTAGGCATAGCTGGAACAGTCGGGCTACGGGTCCGAGTTCCACGCCGAGACGCCTGGCCGAGATGCTGCTACCACCTCATCGAGCCGCCTAGCTGCCCACGTCCTCCGTCGCCATCAAACATCTGACATCGTGTTCTTCGCAAGTCTGCTGCTCATCGACGATTTGGTGAGCCATCAACTTCTTTCGCCACGTCGCCACTGCACATCACCGTCGAACCCTTAGAGTAAATCGCCAGGACTCGCCCCGTAACGCCTATAGAGATTTTACTCAATTATGTTATGCTTTCGTTTCTCTCACAAGTGTTTGTCATTTAGTTTCCTTCTCCTTTGTTATTAGTTTACATTAAAAACCCTTATGTTTTGTTGTGTTGTGTGAAGAACGGCTTTGTCCTCAACTAGGCTCTCGGAGGCTTCGCCTGAGAGAGTCGTCCGAAAACTAGTCTATAAAAGATCACAAATTGGCGTCCGCTACGACAGGACAGGACAAAGCCGTTTATTTTTCGCAGAAATTGTATCTTCCACAACCATGAGTTCAGAATTGAGGGAAGTGTTAGAGAAACTGGCACGGCGCATGGGTCTTGAGGGCGATGAGTTAAAGGCGTGGTGTGACGAACGCGAAGCAGCAGAACTAGAGGAGGAAAGAGTGCAGATGGAGTTTGAAAGGGAAATGGAAAAGAAGGAAAGGGAAATGGAAGAATTGAAGTTAGGAACGCTTCAGTTGCGGCTTCAGTTGGCAGAGCAGACGAGGCTCTTGGGAGAGAGGCGCGAATGGTCGTTAGGCGGGAGCTCCAGCGAGCCGGTATTTGATGTGCTATCCAAGAGCGTTGCTCAGGAGAATATACCGTTATTGAGCGGTGATAGTGAAGATTTCCATAGCTCTTCGCGAGAGGTTAAGTTGATGGTACATATGGAGAAGCAAAGCAGCTTCGAGACTATGGAACACGGATATTCCGCACAGAATGAATTCTGTTGTAAAGCCTCTAGAAGGCCTAGCAAGTTTGAGGAGGTAAGAGAACCTCCAAAGCATGACGGTCAGTGCCGTCCAGAAATCTCCGAATCGTTTGTCGCCACTTGTTCGGGTGAACCGCTGGCTGAGGTTACACTCGTCAACGGCATGGTACAGGAGCATTTGAGTGACCCCGTTGTAATTGGAGGAAGGTTGAGCTCTGAGGACAGCAAAGATGTGATCTGTTCGAGAACAGTCGGAGACGTTGAGAAAGGGCTTATTAAGGCAGGGACAATAGAATCCCTAGGAGAACCAGCAGTATACGATAGCGTAAGCTGGCAAAATGATCCTGATGGGCAGATCGACAAAGTGCAAGAACGCACTACGAAATCTATTGAAACTGGTCGAGAACTATGTAGCCGTCTAGGTGAAAGGCAAGAGTGGACTTTTCAAGCGGTCGGTACGGAGAGTCAGCCCACAGAAACAAAGACGCCTGAGCTCGATCCGTTGAATATGCAACCTAACTGTGTCCCAGTGGTTCCACAAGCATTCATCGAGAGAAACGCTCATACACCTTCTTGGGCGTTCCTGAAGTCAGATTGTATTTCTGCTGAGATGTCGAATATGCTGCCAGGTGATCCAGTGATCTTCCGAACGCGTCGGACGCGTTGCGCGTGTGGTCAACAGCTTGGGCTGGCAGAGCGTCCGAGTTTTCTTCTCTGGAGCAAGAGAAGAGACGCGTCTCAGTGGAATCGTCTATCGGCGTGTGTTATGCTTTTCTTTAAGTGTGTGAAATGTGCCGCACGTCTTGTTTGGGACGCAATAACGTAGGGGCATTCTGACAACTGGAGGCTCTCTTGGTTTTGAATATTGGACTGTTTAATGGACATTTTGTGGATAGTCTTATGGCTGTAAATATTTTTACTCCCTTTTGAACTAAGCTTTAAGCTTCCTGTTAATGAGAGATATGTGCATATATGTGTCAGTATGGATGTGTTTAGATTGGGTGCGGACTGTGAAAGTATGTGGAATGTGTCACTTATACCATAGTGTGTAAACTCTCAGTGTGGGTTTCTGTGGACCATCTGTTGAACTGTGTGTGGACGTGTTGTGCTGGACTTGACGCGCACATATCCTGCAGTTTTTTTTTATTTAAAAAAAAAGCTTATTTCGAAGGGGGGCTTATTGTGATGTGTGATGTGCGCGGTTCAAAAAGTGCGCTTGAAAAAACAAAAGTGACGCAACGAGAGAAGACGCTCGCGGACCAGCAGGACGGCATATGAAAGACGATGACGATGAAGAACAAGAGGCGTGGCGCTAGAAAAATAGTAAAGTGAAGCAACCAATCAGCAACACCCACGACGTTGGCGTTCCCAATTGCCAATAGCTGGTGAACACGGGTACGCAGCGTGGCCAATCAAAACATAACGAATAAGCAAAGGTGAAAGAAAAGCGAGCGGCATCGGATTCTTCGGGGGTTCCCCGGAAGAGAGTTCCACGAAAGAGTTCCAGGAAGGAGAAAGGCAGCGGAAGGCAGCGGATCGTCCACCGGCCCGGGCGTTGAAGACGGCAGTCGGGTTCCGGACCCGAGCCACAAGGGCTTCACCCGACCGGGACCTCCTGCTGACCTGACTCCAGCCAACTGAACCCCAGTGGCTCGCAAGCTCCAGGCAAGAACTTGGTGAACTCCTGTGCCCGTAGGCATAGCTGGAACAGTCGGGCTACGGGTCCGAGTTCCACGCCGAGACGCCTGGCCGGGATGCTGCTACCACCTCATCGAGCCGCCTAGCTGCCCACGTCCTCCGTCGCCATCAAACATCTGACATCGTGTTCTTCGCAAGTCTGCTGCTCATCGACGATTTGGTGAGCCATCAACTTCTTTCGCACGTCGCCACTGCACATCACCGTCGAACCCTTAGAGTAAATCGCCAGGACTCGCCCCGTAACGCCTATAGAGATTTTACTCAATTATGTTATGCTTTCGTTTCTCTCACAAGTGTTTGTCATTTAGTTTCCTTCTCCTTTGTTATTAGTTTACATTAAAAACCCTTATGTTTTGTTGTGTTGTGTGAAGAACGGCTTTGTCCTCAACTAGGCTCTCGGAGGCTTCGCCTGAGAGAGTCGTCCGAAAACTAGTCTATAAAAGAACCTGCATAAAATAATCATCACATACAGGAGCTGCATCGGGCCGGTAGCCATCACAGTTCCTCCTCGAGCCAGGACAACTTGTCTGCCAGCTTTCCTGACCTGACCAGCCGCCTCCTTTTTTGTCTGTGGCCTTGTAGCCGCTTGGATCTTGTCAGTACCTTTCATGGTGTATGGGGTCCCTTGGCTGACGACACGATTGAGGGAACCTGTTTTGGGGAAGCCCACTTCACTCCTCTCGGGTTTTATTGTGAGCTTGGCCTGCCGGACGTGTTCGAAGAAGAGCCGTGAGAGAACGGTTTGTACGCCTGAACGGGTTGTGGAAGGTTCGTGGGACCAGGAACTCGGACAGGAGGCAGAGCCACGGTAGACATGAAAAATCAATTTATAACGTCATATAATCATATAACAAACGGGGCACAAGTAGCCACAGAGACATTAGAGTCACAGAACACACGCTTAATGCTAAACCTGAAGCGACTCCTTCAGCCTTGGCAGATGAATAATGTTGTTTAGGAGAGCCTTTTCTCACAACACCTGAATGCGGCCTCCACCAGATGTCACATAGGTGGCAGACAGGACAACAGGAAATGTTGGTAACAAGACTGAAAGTGGTCGACCAGGGATGGCCACACATAGCATGTGCAAACGGCAGTTGTCGGGCAGCGCCAGCACAAGCAACGGTCTGTCTTGTATACCTCACAGCTGTCGAGCACTCCAGGCAAGGCATTTAGTTGGGCTAGTTGGTTGCACCGGTGGGAATGCACTTCGAGAATGCGGACAAAGAAGAAGACCAGACACGCACAGCTCAACTCTCAACTTTATTGTGAAATGCAGGGAGCATCACATACGATGTTCACTAGACATGGCATTCTGGCACACGCTGTGCACTCTGTGGGCACCCAGACATTCTAGTTCCTTGTCTGACAATGCAAGGGAGGTTAAGCAAACTCAAGTTTGTGGACGTTCCCAAATCATTTTTGCTTCAACGATAAGCCTAGCAGATTGACAGCGATTGTGATAAACTACAATGGACCAATTAAATTGATGGGTGTACTTTCACTCTTGGCAATGATTTGCAAGATGACCATTCATCTTGTTTTTGACATTATTGTTGTGCTCCCTTAGACGGTCGTTAAGGCGTCGGCTGGTTTGGCCTGTGTATGCCTTTCCACAGGAGAGCAGTGTGTTGTAGGCCACGCTGGTTTTACATTCCACAAATTTTAATTCTTTGCTGTGGTTGACCTTGCACTCTGTCCATTTTCTGAAGCAGGGATTCATTAGTCTGCACAGTCTAGACAACTTCATTGGGGCGGAGAACACGACTTTCACACTTGCCTTCTGCGCAGCTTTCTTAAGATTGTGCAATACTTGGTGAATGTACGGTATAACTACTGCCTTTTCTCTTTTTGTTACTTGGTCTCCTCTCTGCTGACTGGAAGGCCGAGTCCTTTTTTTTCTAACTAGTGTCTCAGACACCGATATTAAAACGTGGTCAGGATAGCCTGGACACCTGCAGGCGATTTACCTGTTCTAACAAACGTTTCTGCACAAGATGAGGGCATGATTTCCTGAGTTAAGCACATGTTCGTGACACTTCTTTTTAGAAGCTTCAAGTGAGCCAAGTCATACACCAAAACTGGCTTGTCGTTTCTTGGCTGGTATCCCCAGCAAGTTTGGTGATTATAAAATGAGATGCATATGTCTAAAAATTTTATGCACCCGTTGGACAAAAGTTCATTTGTCACTTCTAATGGTGCGAGGGTCCGCTTAAAAGTACCCACTGTGTTGTCAACGTTAAAAGGTGTGTAAGAAGAACTTTTGTCAAAAATCATTAAGAAATCGTCCACAAATCTAAAACTCTTAAGAATGTTCGAACCTGCAATTTTGTCAGCAAGGTGTACATCAATTTCACCAAGGAATAATTTGTTTAAAATGGGAGCCAAGCATGACCCGATGCAAATACCGCTTCCTTGCAAATCAAGGCGGCCATCCCACTGGACATATGTAGGGCGATGGTAAGAAGAAGCGAGCGCTAAGAAGCCATCAACCGAGACACCTACTGCATTCTGAAAGCTTGTGGATCCAAATGTGTCAACATTTGCCTGAATGAACTTTAGCAAGTTTGATTGAGGTATAGAATAATGTCTAACATCAATTGATATGACATCAAGGTGATTCTCTGCATGTAAACTAAGAAACTCAGAAACCTCAGTTGAATCCTTAACTCTGAAAGGATCGTTGCCCCCAGAAGGCTTAGGTTTTCCTGCAGGAAAATAGCTAATTGTTTTTGCCACATGTTGCTTTCTGAAACGATTACGCTAAAGGGGCAGTCAGGCTTATGCGTCTTCACACCGTAGGAATTTTCCAGGGCATCATTCTTGTAATCGGCACTGCTCTTGCAGTCATCAATGTGGCCATGTGTTGGCAGCTGCTTGGAGTGCTGTCAAAAGTGACGCGAAGTGCTTCCGAAAATGCAGATTTGGCAAACCCGTGGCTGAAACGAGCGTTGCAGGCCAACAGCCAATCTTAACGGAAGACAAAGAACGTGTGCTTGACCATGGGTGCTCTTCCTTTGCGAAAGATGTCAGCTTTCAGGGCTACGTGCATGCGGACTCCGATTATTTGATTTGATTTGTGGGGTTTAACGTCCCAAAACCAGTTCCGATTATGAGAGACGCCGTAGTGGAGGGCTCCGGAAATTTCGACCACCTGGGGTTCTTTAACGTGCACTGACATCGCACAGCACACGGGCCTCAACATTTCGCCTCCATCGAAATGCAGCCGCGGCGGCCGGGATTCGATCTCGCGACCCTCGGATCAGCAGCCGAGTGCCATAACCACTAGACCACCGTGGTGGGGCAGGACTCCGATGTAGAGATGCCGGGGCCCTTCAATGACGAGGATATCGTGGCAGCTGACAGACAGCGATTCGGATGAAAGCGGTGATGAAACACCGCTGCCAAGCACATCTGATGCAGCAACTGGGCTGGAAACAGCAGTGCAGTACTTTTCCGGCGAGGAGAATTCAAAAGCCATGCTGGAGCTCTTAAGAAGACTCCAGTCAATGCTGTTGGAGTTGCACCGAAACAAGTGCACTCAGGCACAGATTACGAATTATTTCAAAGCGGGATCTGCGTAAATAAATACATTTTTGAGCTGTGACGTGGCCTCATGTTCCTGCAAGCGCACCACCAGGATGCATGAAACAGTTTGCCAGGCCTGCGGAGTACGCAATTACCTGTTGACATTGCTCTTCTAAGGACATGCAGCGAGTCACAGTCAATAGCGCACATGTTTCTAATGTTGGTATTGTGTGCTACTACTGCCATTCAAAGGGAACCTTGCTAGTTCGAACTCTGGTTAATTCGAACAGATTTCCTGTCCCCTCAGAGTTCGAATTAACGAGGTTCGACTGCACACATACGCATTGCTTTAATTTTATGTTTCTTTTTATGCTTATAACTGCGTATACATTCTCGTTTTCAGTCGTCACAGCACCGTGACGACTGAATGGTACCTCATAGTACGATGCAATGCTGGAACTCGCATTATTCCAATGTGCAGACATCAGATTCTTTGGGTAAAAAGGATGCGCTATATGGTGCATTGACGTGCTATCATAAGCGTCGTTCGTTGAAGTATTCCTACAATATCAAGCATAGTAGCACTAATGCAGGTGGAACAGTAGCAGAACACCATCGTTACAATATGTATCGATATCATATCACAGATTGCATGCAGAATTCACATCACACAAGCACCAGCACAACTGCTCGTGCAGTAGGTTTACTTACTACGTATGCCGAGAGGGAGGAGCAGCTGCAGCCTAGTGGTAGCATGCTTGCTTGGCACCTCGAGGGCCCGTGTTCAACGCCACCCTAAAGCTTGCTGGGTGGCTTGTGTGTGTGCTTGTTGTGTCTACATCGCAACCTACGACAAATGGTGTTCCCTTCCTGTCGTGAGAGCAGAGCTTTTTGAGCCAGCCGTCTTTTGTCAAGCTTGAACGGAGAAATTTGGGCCAATCCTGGAAGCAGTGCACTGCGAGGCGAGGTGCAGAAAACTTGAGGCACCGCTCAAAGTTGCGGGTTCGATCCGCAGAGGTTAGCTGATAGATGACGAATATACTATTTACTACCTCCCAAATATTGGGGTGTATCATGTGAATGAGACGGCCAGGAGAGCACTGAGCGTATAGGCGACTAGATAGATAGATAGATCAAAGTGGCTCAAGTTTGCCAAGAAATGCTTTGCATTTAATAAATAAATGAAAAAAAAATTTGGAGGTTGCAGGTCTGTTTAGGCAGTAGGAAGAGCAAAAGTCACTCATTAATGTAATCATCCGTAGCATCGTTATCAGCTTAGCGTCCCCCTTGTGTCTGCACGCAGACTTTTAGTGAGTAAAGACAAGCAGACGGCATTGTCAAGAAAAAAAAAAAAGGACAAGGTGGCACCCCTTGAAGCGGCCACCCAGAGTTTATCAGGTCATCGTTGTGCATAACTGGTTACTTCGCGCAAACCAGTTATGCAGTACCAACAAGCCCAATTCCACACTCTTCTCATTGTTGTGTGTTTGTAGCTGGTAAGCTCAAGGCTGATAATTGTATTTGTTTTGCATATGTGTCCTGACACATCAGCATGTGGTGTATTCTTGTGTATTGTCCACTGTTCGAGAGCTAGCTCCTGGCATGCAAACATGACCACGGTGGTGCATGACACAGGCAAGTGGGCGGGTCAAACAAGTGCACTCCTGTGCGAGCGCTCCTTGTTTCTCGGTGATGCGACATCTCATGCTCATGCAATAGAAACACTGTGAGGCTTAGTGCGGCTTAACTGTGATAATGCCCAGCATGCGCCCATGAACTGACATTACCCATGTGGAGCGACACGCGGACAAAAAAACTGATAATGCCAAAAGTGCTAGCAGCGGAAATAAACACATGTGGCATTATCCATGTCTAATTTTCCTCATCATTACTGGTTAATCGCTACTGGTGAACATGTGTTCTCATCTGCCATCCATATGTATCTTGTGCCTAACTGGAATGTCGTACTGCAGAATGGCTTATTGTTATACACCTTCGCTCTTGGGCTTCCGTTTGCAGCAGTCTAGAGATAGCTTTAACAATGGCTTTCTCATTTTAGGTGCCACTGAAGGTACAGGCTTGGCAGCCATTAAGCTCACCGCCTTGGGCAGACCACAGCTGCTGGTAAGTGCTCATTACCAGCTGCGTGAATGTGCACTACCTCCTCAAAGGGCATGTGGTCTCATGTCAGCACAATTGGGATTGTAGCACAAAAGCTCTTGCCATTTGTCATGATGCATTATGTACATGGGTTTTCATGTCCGCTGCAGAAGAAGGGACCCCTTCACTAAGTAGCATGACCCCCTAGCATTGGTCGGTTAAAGAAAACATGAATGCATGTCAGCTCCGTTATTGTCTGCTCTCACCATGCGTCTGAATGAGCATTCAATTAGACGTTTTCTTGCTGTTTTAGGCCAGCAGTAGAGTGAAAGCTTCCTGCTATTTTCTGATGTGCACATACCGTATTTACTCGAATCTAACGCGCACCTTTTTTCCGATAAAACGGGTCCAAAAATCGTATGCGCGTTAGAATCGAGTGTGAACGAATGACACCGTTACCATATCGCCGGCATCAAAACAGCCGCATCCTACGAGGTTCGAGCGCTGTCAAATGGTCACCGGCGAAAAAACAAACTAGCGGCACGGCGGTCTTTGGCGCGCATAGGTTCTGTAGTTTCTGTGTCGCCGCCGGTCCCGCGCTGAACGACGCCGCGACGCACGACGCGTAGGCCGACGATACTCGCCGCGCCGGCTTGGCTGTCTTGCGGCCAACCAAAGTCGCTACGTCGCCGATGCAATCCCTGAGACTCGCAGCCGCACCAGGTTTCGGTAACGTTCACGAGTAGCCATAACGGGATACGTTTCCCATCACCGCACGCAAAACAGCTCATCATCGCATTTCTCTCTCATATCTGTGCTGAGCCTCAGCCACCTGAGCCTCTCACTCGTGCGCACTGCATGACGTCCGAGAGTGCGTCGCAGCAGTCTCGGAGACCACGCCCCGACCATGCTTAGGCTATCTGTGCCAGCCTGCACAGCACGCATGGCAGCACGCCGCAGAAGGCGGAACTGCGATAGCACGGAGGAATGCAGCACTGTGAATAAATGATGTTATCGCCGCTTGCGCGCGGCTACGCCCGGCAACGTGTGGCAGTTTTATCGGGATGCAGGAGTTATGAATCGGCGTGCCGAGCGTCTTCGAGGCGCCGCGGATCGAGTGAAGCGGGAAAGCCATAGCGCGGCCATTTGATGGACTGCGGGGGTTCAGAGTTGGCGGTGCGTTTATTGTGCAAGTGCGTTCATTACGCGAGTATGGCATTTGTTTTTATCAATGTGAGAAGGCTGATTACTAAGGACATTTTTTTTTCTGTGTCGCAAAAAATGGGAGCACGTTACAATCGATGTTTCACTTTTTTGTTGGTGTTGTGGGAAACGGGTGCGGCACGTTAGAATCAAGTAAATACGGTATGTCCAATCACTGTCCTTAGAGGCTAAATATCAATTGCCATAAAAACCCACATATAATATGTATCCAATAAGGGGTGTAATTTGGGGATGACAAAAATGAAAAAATGATTTTCGTCTGCATATAATGCTAGGACTTACAGAAAGCGCTTATTTGCATTGCAGTTAACATTCAGTCATCGTCCATTTCACTGACACTGGCCCCCGAAAGCCCCTTTGATGTCTTTTCACAGAAAGCTGTTTTCAGTGCCATAAAGTGCGTTTGAGATGCCACATTTCCTAAAAGGATGACTGATGAGCTCCTGGGAATGTTTTCACCTGCAGCGGGGGGGGGGGGGGGGGGGTCCTACATGTCAAGGTACATCAGTGTCTCATCAACACTGCCAGTGTGGCCGAGCTGACAGACATTCTCTCATACCTTCGTCACATGCCACGGTCTTTTCTGTGATAACGACGTCCACCAACATAAGGGAAATCCAGATTTCACATAGTTAAATTTAGAAAAGAAATCTGCATATTATATGTGGGCATAACAGAGACAAACATTTTTCCTTCTAAAATTATTTTGCACATACCGCAGCTCTGCTTGCACTCAGGTATTTCATAAAGGTCATAACTTTTCAATATATGGCTTCGTATTGTTGCTTGCCCACTTCATCTAGAGAAAGCTATAACTGGGAATTTGTCTTTGGCGGTGCCTTGAAAGCGCACCCACCAGCTCCTGGGAATCAATCTCTGAGGCAATATTTTGCCTTGTATTTCTTATGCATACTGCGTTGCGGTGCAAGATACATTTTGTGAGGAGACGGAAAGGAACAGACAGCAAAGTGCCACCTTTCCCAAGCAGGCCTTTCGAGAAAAAAATTGTTGAAATTCACATCAAGTCTGCATCACAACTCGAATCATTCAATTTAACACGACTATAGTGAGCTGCTTTGTTTGTAAAGGAAGAGAGTGCTCAAATAACTTTGCCTGCGATCTTCATGCTGAGTTGTGATCAAGAAGTGATGGTTAGGCCTACCTTGGTGCATGCACGTGGTAACACAGACTTCGAGATAGCAAGTTCACCAGCTGCCGTTTCTCTGTTTTTGCCACACGCTGAGAGTTGTGATGTTTGACGAAGGTTCAGCAGTACACGTGCTATTGTGCCACAACCTGTGACCACAGAATATATGCAAAACCTTGGGGGAAAATACAATTGTACACGTCACTTTAACATTCCCGTTGGTGTTAGCTGGCCGGTGCACTGTCTTGCCAAAGTATGCCACCAGGGGCAGTCCTGCATGTTTGTGAAAAGGTCAGTTTGAAGAAATGAATGTTGCTTATGCAGAGTACTTACCTTGCCTGTGGTAGGTCACCATAGAAGTGATGTTCCCAGTGATGTCAGTGCTAGCGCACCTGCTTACGAGAGCCCTTGCAAGTGACTGCCAACTATCCTGTTGGCAAGTGGCCATTCTGTAATGACGTCTGGCCGATGCACATGCAGATGCAGCTGAGTGAGGTCGTGGTGCACACGCGGCAGTTCTTCCAGGAAGTGACTCGACGCCATGTTTTTGCACGAAATGCCTCGCACCCCCCTTTCCCAGCTGGACGGGGCGGCGGCCCGCCCGTTTGCCCCATGTGGTTTTAACATAGGCTGCCACTGGGCAGCGAGAAATTCCCAGAATGTTTGCGCGTTCTGGCGTTTCTGGTTTTGGAGATGCCTCGGGAGAACTTGCTGGGTCCTGGAGAGGTGCGCACGTACTTTTGTGGCCCTCCGGCCGACCAGGCCTTCGGTCGGATGGCGTGCCTCACCAAGCCCCAGCGACCACGGCGGCGACCTGCGACCGACGCCCCTGTCTGTATGTTCTTCTTCTATTTTCCTTTTCTGAGGGCTCGCGGTCGCGGGTGCGCTAGCCGGGGTTAGGCTCTCCTTCCTCGCATGGTTATTTTTGTGTGTTATTCTGTGTTCGCGTGTTGTTCTTTGTTACTGTCCTTTGTTTGTGTTCGTGTGTGTCCGCGAGTTGTTAATCGTTATCGTATTTGTCTTTCGTTTATATTTAATTCGATCATTGATTCGGCCTTGTTATTGTTTGTATTATTTGTACTGTTTTAACGTTTATTAAATTACCATGCTGGGAGAGTTGCGCCTAATGTTCTCCTCCTTCGTCCCGTGCGACGGTTCGCGCTGCCCTGCCTCGAGTCGGGCCGCGGGCCGACGCGCGCGGTAACGCGGCATGCATGGCTGAGATAGCTAGCGCGCGAACGCGACGACCTCATTCTCTGCTCGTTGAGTGCTCGAACCCACTGCGAGGGGTTGCTAGCGGCGATGCCGCTGCTAGCAGTAGTAATTAGTAGAAGTAAACCCCTACAATGTCAAGGTACATCAGTGTCTCATCAACACTGCCAGTGTGGCCGAGCTGACAGACATTCTCACATAACTTCGTCACATGCCACGGTCTTTTCTGTGATAACGACGTCCACCAACATAAGGGAAATCCAGATTTCACATAGTTAAATTTAGAAAAGAAATCTGCATATTATATGTGGGCATAACAGAGACAAACATTTTTCCTTCTAAAATTATTTTGCACATACCGCAGCTCTGCTTGCACTCAGGTATTTCATAAAGGTCATAACTTTTCAATATATGGCTTTGCATTGTTGCTTGCCCACTTTATCTAGAGAAAGCTATAACTGGGAATTTGTCTTTGGCAGTGCCTTGAAAGCGCACCCACCAGCTCCTGGGAATCAATCTCTGAGGCAATATTTTGCCTTGTATTTCTTATGCATACTGCGTTGCGGTGCAAGATACATTTTGTGAGGAGACGGAAAGGAACAGACAGCAAAGTGCCACCTTTCCCAAGAAGTCCTTTCGAGAAAAAAATTGTTGAAATTCACATCAAGTCTGCATCACAACTCGAATCATTCAATTTAACACGACTATAGTGAGCTGCCTTGTTTGTAAAGGAAGAGAGCGCTCAAATAACTTTGCCTGCGATCTTCATGCTGAGTTGTGATCAAGAAGTGATGGTTAGGCCTACCTTGGTGCATGCACGTGGTAACACACAGACTTCGAGATAGCAAGTTCACCAGCTGCCGTTTCTCTGTTTTTGCCACATGCTGAGAGTTGTGATGTTTGCCGAAGGTTCAGCAGTATACGTGCTATTGTGCCACAGCCTGTGACCACAGAATATATGCAAAACCTTGGGAAAAAATACAATTGTGCACGTCACTTTAACATTCCCGTGGGTGTTAGCTGGCCGGTGCACTGTCTCGCCAAAGTATGCCACCAGTCCTGCATGTTTGTGAAAAGGTCAGTTTGAAGAAATGAATGTTGCTTATGCAGAGTACTCACCTTGCCTGTGGTAGGTCACCATAGTAGTGATGTTCCCAGTGATGTCAGTGCTAGTGCACCTGCTTACGAGAGCCCTTGCAAGTGACTGCCAGCTATCCTGTTGGCAAGTGGCCATTCTGTAATGACGTCTGGCCGATGCACATGCAGATGCAGCTGAGTGAGGTCGTGGTGCACACGCGGCAGTTCTTCCAGGAAGTGACAGGTGCCGACAAGGCTATGGCTCTGTCCAGTGTCACGCCATCAACCATTGGCCAGAAGCTGAATGTGTCGCCTTCAGACCAGGAGACCTTCAAGCGATGGCTCGAGCGCATGGACTACGACCGCAAAGGGTGCGTTGCTGTGTTTGGCAGTGCTGCCTCAGCACGTCCATTGATACCTGCTCGTGTTGTCTGGCAGCAGCAAGCACTGTATTTACACCATTGTAGGTCGACCCACTTTTTCAAATTTGCCAATCAAATGTTGTGGGGTCAACTTAGAATTGAAACTGAACCATGTACCGCTAGTAACGGCAAGAGAACTAAGAAGTCGGGGGTGCTACACTGTGGTTACAACTCTGCATCTACATTTGCATGGTTGCGGTAGAAGCGTAGCATATTAACTTACTGTATTGCATAAATTTTGACGTCAGTAAAGGTGATGCCAACTTTGAAAGTTGCTTTTCCCAGTCTGTGCCTGTTGGTCATCGTACCTAGTGACAAACCTGCGACATCGCATTTGGAAGTGTACTGAATGTGATATAATTGTGGCCATGATATGATTTTTGCCATGTGCACTTGCTGGCAACATCTCGAGGAAGCACACACGGGGTTTCAAGGTGCAGGAATACATCAGCTGCACTTGGTGAATTTCTATTATCTTTTGCTGTCGTGAGAAGTGTGGTTGCATGGGATGAAGTTTCCTTATGCGAATTTGTTCTTTTTTTATTCCCATGAAATTGCTCGGCTGTTTTTCCTTGTAATGCTCTGAAACATGTGAACATAGCAGCATGCATCTTACAACATCTGAGTAGTCCAAACTAGAAGAGAAGCTCAGGGGAAGATGGATGCTTGAATCGATGAACAAATCGCAAGGTACGATTTAAAACAGGGAATGTCGCGGGAGCCAACGTTTCGACAAGCGGACTTGTCTTCATCAGGGCGGCAACTGCCTTCTCCAGTGTGCGTTTATGTACGCCTTTGCACACTCTCCCCCGTTCTCAGAAAGGGAGGAGGAGAAGAGCAGCACGTGCGAACACACACACACACACAAAAAAGAAAAAAAAAGAAGAAAAAAAGGGGGGGGGGGGGTTGGGTGCAGGGGTATTTGGGTGACAGGTGTTAGCGTGACTAATATGAATGGCAAGAGCGAAAGCTTCTAGAGAATCCGCTCTTTGTACATATCTTGCAAATGCATTGTGTGCACAGGGCTAGACAGCAGGGTGGAAAAAGGAACACACGCTCGGAACAGAAGTTACTCCTATGTCATGTGTCCCCCCCTCCACTCTGTACCACCTGCCCCGCACCAACAATGCATTTCAGGGAAAGCTTGGGGCTAAAAAATGTAACTACACTGTTTAACGTCCTTGTTCTCCTGGAACTGGATGGGGGCTCAGCACCTGAAAGTAGACTTTCTGGGAGAAACATTGTTAGCTTGTGCATACCTCAACCTTTTGTCGTCTTTGTTAACACTCTACCGTATCTAATGGACTCAAGAGTTCCCTTTGAAAGGTTTATGCCTGTAGGTTGGAGTGCATTAAACCTGTATATGAGATACGATTCCCTGTATTTTCTGTCCCTCGGCGAACGGAAGTTTCCTTGGAGTATGTAGAGTTTCAGTTCATCGAAATTATGACCTGTCATATTAAAATGCTGCGCCACTGCCTTCGGCGCAGGTTATTCGCGGTGTCCGCGCGGTGCCCGTTTAATCTAACATTGATTGGTTGACCAGTTTCACCGACGTACTGCTTGTGACAGAGTGAACATTCTAACATGTAAATAACGTTCGAACTAGTGCAAGTGAAACTTGATTTTACATGATGGACATAGTCCGTCATGTAAAAGCGTTTCCGGAAATACCAAGAGTCACCTACCGCCGTAATATAAACTTTAAGGACCTGCTAGTACATGCCAAAGTAAACCCTTAGCGCACCGCCTGCGTAATAACTTGCTCCCGTCCCAGATGTAAGACTTGCAAGCATATTCAAAATGATCTTAAAGTTAAAAGCACGGGAAGTGACTATGTCCATCATGTAAAATCAAGTTTCACTTGCACTAGTTCGAACGTTATTTACATGTTGGAATGTTCACTCTGTCACAAGCAGTACGTCGGCGAAACTGGTCAACCAATTAATGTTAGATTAAACGGGCACCGCGCGGACACCGCGAATAACCTGCCGAAGGCAGTGGCGCAGCATTTTAATATGACAAGTCATAATTTCGATGAACTGAAACTCTACATACTCCAAGGAAACTTCCGCTCGCTGAGGGACAGAAAATACAGGGAATCGTATCTCATATACAGGTTTAATGCACTCCAACCTACAGGCATAAACCTTTCAAAGGGAACTCTTGAGTCCATTAGATACGGTAGAGTGTTAACAAAGACGACAAAAGGTTGAGGTATGCACAAGCTAACAATGTTTCTCCCAGAAAGTCTACTTTCAGGTGCTGAGCCCCCATCCAGTTCCAGGAGAACAAGGACGTTAAACAGTGTAGTTATTTTTTTAGCCCCAAGCTTTCCCTGAAATGCATTGTTGGTGCGGGGCAGGTGGTACAGAGTGGAGGGGGGGACACATGACATAGGAGTAACTTCTGTTCCGAGCGTGTGTTCCTTTTTCCACCCTGCTGTCTAGCCCTGTGCACACAATGCATTTGCAAGATATGTACAAAGAGCGGATTCTCTAGAAGCTTTCGCTCTTGCCATTCATATTAGTCACGCTAACACCTGTCACCCAAATACCCCTGCACCCAACCCCCCCCCCCCCCCTTTTTTTCTTCTTTTTTTTTCTTTTTTTTTGTGTGTGTGTGTTCGCACGTGCTGCTCTTCTCCTCCTCCCTTTCTGAGAACGGGGGAGAGTGTGCAAAGGCGTACATAAACGCACGCTGGAGAAGGCAGTTGCCGCCCTGACGAAGACAAGTCCGCTTGTCGAAACGTTGGCTCCCGCGACATTCCCTGTTTTAAATCGTACCTTGCGATTTGTTCATCAACATCTGAGTAGATGTGACATGGAGATATAAGCATAAAAGCTGTAAAAGCAATGACGTTTTTTCTCAGTACATGAAGAGCAAACTGCTCACTTTCTAAATGCTTTTTAAGGTCTTGCTTACCATGGCTGCTGCTGCTTCATTGGATTGCACATATGCCGGAGGTATGAGAAGTTGTCACGTGTTACTTGACGTGCTCTGCCAGCACGTACGGCACATGTCGTGCTTACAGTTTTTTATGTGATTGAACATTGGAACAACAAGCCAATAGTGCATGCATGTCCTCAGTGCAATCGAGTGTGCCTGTATCTTATTAGGGCGAAGGTCTTGGCAAGACTGAAACAAATTTTCAGTGCAGAAAAAAAAAAAGCACGAGACAAAAGAGCACAGGTGGGTAGGAGGTGAGCACTCGTCCTATCTTCTGGTGTCTCGTGGTTTTCTTGTGCTCAAAATTTGCTTCAGATATGAACCAACTTGCCCAGCAAAGCATCTTGTTAAGCTCTTGCTAAGTTTGCCACTCATCTCTGAGGTGGTATGATCCACGTGCAAGTGGATCTCTTTGGCTTACGTATGTCACTGAACTGTGCAATGCAGTCACTCACTGACCTCACAACGATTGGAACTTTCCTTGCAGGATGTTTTGCATTTATGCCACCCTGCTTCACACGCATTACAAAGTGTGATCAACATATCCTTTTGCTAGTGGCAAAGTTTTTTTTTTTCTGTGCCTTTCTATGGATGGCCGCATTCAAGCGTTTAAAAACCATATGTCCCTTTCATGGTTACTCTGCTTGTCTTTTCTTGCAGTGCCTTCAGAGGACAGAGAATGCATGTCTCAGGATAGAGCTATAGGTGTTCTTTTACCGGACAATTAGTCGTGTGAGAACAAGATTGGTGACACCTACTAAGCTTGTTTGAACGCAGCTTGTAGACACAAGCTGGTATGAACAGGTACTCCAACTTACGTTGTGAAGGCAGCTCTTTATAAAGACAATGATCATCCCTGTATAGTGCATTTCCAATTGCCTCGGAATCATTACGTTCAGTGTGTTCAATGGTTTCGCATTGAGCCAGCATGACCGAGCTGCTCTCTTCCAGGTTGATGAATATCTTCTCATGGAGCGGCCTGGTTGACACCAACTACTTCATCTCAGACTTGTTCAAAGTGCCCAATCTCAAGGTGAGTCTCCCCCAACAAGTTGTGTGGTGCCATTCAGTAAGCGTTCCCTGTGCATAGTACAGTGTGCCCTGTGCTGCACTTGAGGGGCTCACCTATTTTTGCATCAACTGGAAAGGTAGCCTACCAGTTTTGCGGGAACCATGAGACAATAGCACGTAGACTTTTCATGGTCATGGTGATACACTGCATCCTTTCGCCATTGCAATTTGAAACTTTTAAACACAAAGCATTTCTTAGCGAACTTCGGCGACTTTGAGCGTATATCTATCTATCTATGTATCTGTCTGTCTGTCTGTCTGTCTGTCTGTCTGTCTGTCTGTCTGGCCGCCTACGACTTAGTGCTCTCCTGGCCATTTCGTTAGTGGGAGGTATACGAAAATTGGTATGCCATAACAGGACTGCATGACGAACATAAATGTCAGGTCAAAACATAAAAATCATGATATGCATGCCATGAGCGACATGATTTACATACCACGGTCTTGGTGCTGTCCTGGCCGTTTCGTTAACGGGATGTATGCAAAAATTAGTATGCCACAACATGACTGCATGATGAACCTAAATGGCAGGCCAAAACATAAAAATCATGATATGCATGCCATGAGCGGCATGATTTACATACCATGGTCTTGGTGCTCTCCTGGCCGTTTCGTTAGTGGGATGTATACGAAAATTGGTATGCCACAACATGACTGCATGACGAACCTAAATGGCAGGTCAAAACATAAAAATCATGATATGCATGCCATGAGCGACATGATTTACATACCACGGTCTTGGTGCTGTCCTGGCCGTTTCGTTAACGGGATGTATACAAAAATTGGTATGCCACAACATGACTGCATGATGAACCTAAATGGAAGGCCAAAACATAAAAATCATGATATGCATGCCATGAGCGGCATGATTTACATGCCATGGTCTGGGTGCTCTCCTGGCCGTTTCGTTAACTTGATATATAACAAAATTGGTATGGCGAGACAACAGTGTATGACGACCATGGGTGACACGTTCTAAGAACATGAAAATCTTTACATGCATGTCATGAGTGGCATGATTTACATACCACACGTTTCGTTAATGGGATGTATACCAAAATTGTTATGGCACAACACGACTACATGACGAACGTAAATAACAGGTCATAACATTAGAATAATGGCATGCGTGTCATGAGTGGCATGGTTTACATGCCGCAGTCTTGATGCTCTTGCGGCCATTTCGTTAACTTCATATGTACCAAAATCGGTATAGCGAGACAACAATGCAGCCCCGTCACAGTGGTCTAGTGGTTGTGGCAGTCAGCTGCTGATCCAAAGGTCGCGGGATCGAATCCTGGCTGCGGCGGCTGCATTTCGATGGAGGCGAAATATTGAGGCCCGTGGGCTGTGCGATGTCAGTGCACGTTAAAGAAGCCCAGGTGGTCGAAATTTCTGGAGACCTCCACTACGGCGTCTCTCATAATCAGAGCTGGTTTTGGGATGTTAAACCCCACAAATCAATCAAACAATGCAGATCCATTTTATGTTCCTGCTGCGTTCTTCGCATTTCCTTGATTCCCACTGCACGTGGGATCTGCGAATTTTTTACTGTGTGTACTTTCCATTTATTCTAGGCAGTGCAACAATTAAGGCTCCGTCATAAGCTTTGCAATATGCCACCTCTCAATAGGGCATAAATAATGAATGAACACACAATATAAATGACAAACACATGTAACACCCCTGCGGCCCTAAGCCACCTTCACCCGCGATTCTCGGCAGCCTGCCGAGTCATGGCAGGCAACATTGCCACCTCGTGCAGTGAACACCGAGGGGCACAGCTGCCCCAAGGTCGGTAATCATTCACCTGCATCTGGCTGTGAGATGTCTTGCTCTCGGACGGGTGCTCATCTCCTTTGCACACGATCCTGGGGCAGATGGTGACACTGGCGACAGGATCAACAGCAGCACCACCGGTGTCACGATCTGCCCTGGAATTGTGTGCGAAGAAGTCACCACCAGTGTCATGATCTGTCCCAGAATCGTGTGCAGAAGAGCCGAGTACCCATCCGAGAGCGAGATGACCCACAACTAGATGCAGGTGAACGATGACTGACCTAAAAGGTGGCTGTGCCCCTCAGTGTTTATTGCACGAGGAGACAGTGTTGCCTGCCATGCCTGGGCAGGCTGCCGAGCATGGCAGGTAAAGGTGGCTTAGTGCTGAGGGAGTGTTACATGTGCTTGAACACCCCTTAGCCCCGGTCTGGTTGTGCCACAAAACAAAGCAAAAGAAAAAATATTCTCGCCTGGTGAAAGTTCTGTCACAGTCCCAGTTGGGTAGACCGTGGTGCTATTCAGGCGAGTAATGGTCTGGCGGTCTCCGCTATTGTGTACTCCACCGTGGCACAGGTATCTGTGCGCTGGCCGCTACCTGAGCTGGTGTTGCACTGTCTGGAGCGTCTGCAGTGGCTGGACTTGGTGGCACTGAACTGGACACAGACACCACAGGCAGCGCAGAACTGTCGACTTGTGCTGCCTTTGAGGTGGGTGGTGCTCGTGTGGCAGCGACTGGTTTTGCTGCTGATAACCCTAGTGGCTGGACAATCTGAAGCTGGCCCTGGGGAGGCCTAACATGGCCAGCGTGCCGGTGCCATGTGGTCCGATCCGGCATGCGGACGAGCAGTGATGAGGCACTTGCTAGGAGTGACCACTTATTCAGCAGACCAGGGTGGGCCATTACGGAAGTTTCTTGTGAAGACTGGAAGCTCCTAACTCCAACAGAGGCCCTAGATGGCACCGTCAGTCAGCAGCCAGTTTCTGCTTCAGGTGCCCAGACCAGAAGCATGGATGCAGGACGTCCAGAGGTGTCTTCACCATCCGACATAACAAGAGCTCACAGGGGGCATGGCCAGTGACTTCGTGAGGCGTGGTGTGATACTGAAACAGTACCCGGACAAGCTGCGTCCTGATGTCACCGACCTGGCTTTTCTTTGGCTTTTCCTTGATTGTCTGCACCACCCGCTTGACAGCATGATTTGTATCAGGGTGGTACGGCAGAACCATCATCCGGCAGGTTCCATTTTTCGTCAACCAGGCCAAGTACTCTGTAATGGCAAAGGCAGGACCATTGTCGGACACAGTGATGTGTGGTAGCACCTGGGCAGCAAGTACTTGCCGTGGTGCCGTAATGGCTGCACTTGCTGATGGTGTGGTGAGAGGTAGGACCTCCACCCACTTCGAGAAGGCATCGACAACCACCAGGAAGTAGTGGCCTTTGAAGGGGCCCCCAAAATCAACGTGCAGGCGGGACTAGGGTCCCTGTGGGGGCCTCTGATGCTCCTGGCACACCTGACAGCTTTGTGCCATGGGAGCGATCTCCTGGTCAAGACTAGGCCACCAAACGTGGGACCGGGCCACCATCTTGGTATTTTCCACACCAGGATGACCTGCGTGCAGCAACTGTAGGACCCTGGACTGGTGACTTTCTGGAACCACCATCCCTCGAACACCACAACTGGTATCCCTGATGCAGGCTCGGCTCAGCTGCCTTGTGGTTGTAGGCCCGCTGGACGAGCTCTTCTTACCGGGACACTGCCTTCACCATTTCGGACAGGACTGGGTCTCGACACGTTGCCTGTGACACTGCACATCTGGAGAGCACTTCAGGGTACGCATGCTCCAGCATGAAAACCTCAGCAGCTCCAGAACCACAGCAGGCACCTCCGGCAGGGGCATATGGCTCAGCGCATCAGCAGGTCCCAGATCCTTTCCCAGATGGTAGACCGGCTGGTAGCTGTAGGCCACCAGTTTCAAGGCCCAGCATACCACCCTGGGTGATACCTGCACAAGAACCGGCTTGTTTGGTCACAGCAGCCCCCCGAAAGTTTGAGGCCTGTGACCGCCTCGAACTTTCAGCCCCACAGGTACTGGTGGAAGCGCTCGACCTCGAACATGATGGCCAGGCCTTCCTTGTCCATCTGGCCGTAGCATTGCTCAGTAGCATAAAGTCGACGGGAAGCAGACAATGCCGGACGTTCTTGGCCGTCCCTGTCTTGGTGCACCAGGATATTGGCTCCCACCCCGTATGGTGACTGTAGTGACTGGACGGGATTTATTGAGAAATTTGTGTGTGTGTGAGGACATCGAAGACTTTCATGCCGGCACCGCCACGAAGAAAAACAGAGACGTGAAAAAGACGAGTCAGGGACACATGACGCATGCTGCATCGGCAGAAGGAAAACAAAAAGAAAACAAAAGAGAAGTAGAAGAAGACAAGAAAGAGAAGCGCGTGTGCAACGTGCAGGGCAGAGCGGCCAGGCAACGCAGACGAAGATCACGCTGAACCGGTGCGTTGTTCCTGGCAGTTCCTGTGCTCGGTTCCTGGTGAGATCCTGGACCCGAGGTGCCTGCCTGGTGCTGCCAAGTCCGGGTGTGGCTCCTGCTGTGATGGTGTGCGGGGCAGGGACAACCAGTTCCTGATCGTCGCTGCCGCTGGGAAGGCGCAAAGCCGTGTTCCCGGTGCGAGGCCTAAGGGAGGCCTTGACCTTTCGTTGAGACCGCACGCAGGACGCATGCCACCTGTGTGCCTTGGCTCACCTACAAGGGTCAACGCAGCTTCCAAAGTTTGTCACCTCGTGGAGCCATCTTCGCTGCCGAACAAACTTGTGAGGCCTTCTTGTTCAGTTTGAACGGTCCGCCGCTAGAACTAGTTTGTCTTTTTAGCTCTGTACGTGTTTATTTGTCATGTACTTATATGTCATCAGTGTTTTGTCCCATAAAACAGTCCCAAGCCTACTCGTGCATCATTTGTCATGCCTAACGTTGACCGTACACACGCATACGTGACGAATAGTCCTCTGTTCATTGCAGTGACACATAATCTGTAAGGCTGACAGGCTGCGAGGATGACAGGATGACAGATGGAGTGGCTGCGTATGTGCCGACAGGTTCGGGAGGGAGCTCCTGTAGAAGTTGATGAGGCCAAGGTAACTCTGAAGTTCCTTCTTGTTGCACAGCTTTGGCACCTTGAGCACAGCCTCAACTTTGCGCGGAGCCAGAGCCAGGCCATCCTGGGAGATGTGTTCCTAGTACTCGACACTGGGTTCCATGTAAACTGCCCTTTTCTAGCTTTAGTTTGAGACCAGTGTCTTGCAACCGTCCCAACACATTGTGCAGGTTCTGTAGGTGGTCTTGTGGTGAACTGTGAATGCGCCACGGTGCAGCCGTGGTGTTGCCAGCACGTCAAAGAATGACATTCCATTTCCTCCCTCTGCACCGCAACAAAGGCAGTGTGGAGAGGGAAAGGGAGAACCGGTCCCCAGTCCACCGAGTTGACCGGGCATTAAAAAAACTAGTTGGTATCGGGACCCCTAGCAATACACCTTGTCCCTTCGTTGCTTACGCGTACCAACAACTGGTGACCCGTAGTCCCGAACATGGAGCGCCATGACACCGTCGCCAGCCCGACAGTGGCTGTGCTCGAAGCAAAGCTTCCTCCATTCTGGGCCAGCGATCCTGCACTTTGGTTCGTCCAAGTGGAGCCATAGTTCGCCGCATTACCAGTGGACACCACCAGGTACCACCACATGGTGGCCAACATTCCACCTGCCACAGCGAGCGAGGTGCACGACATACTGCTTGCCCCACCAGCAGAAGACGTGTATCGAGTGCTAAAAAAGACACTGATTCACCGTCTCACCCCTTCAGAGCTGCAGTGCCTACAGCAGTTGCTACACAAGGTCAAACTGGTCGACCGCTGACCTAGCCAACTGCTGCGCCATATGCAGCAACTAGCGGAAAGCACAACAAGCCTCGACAGTCACCTGGTGCGGGAGCTTTTCCTTCAGAGACTGCCTGCAACCGTGCAGATAAACGTCACGGCCTCCGGAGAGACGGACATTTTCAAGATCGCCGAACTGGCTGATTGACTCATGGCCATCACCACGGCAGCAGTTGCCAGAGTGCTCGCCGAGGCCTCGCCATCCCTCACCTTGCTATAGATTTGTAGAGAAATTTCTCGCCTCGCCGACACCGTCGCAGCACTGCAGGCGAGCAGAAGCCAAAGGACACCTCGGCGTGCTGCACAACACCTACAGCTGTGCTGGTACCACCGTAAGTTCGTTGACACTGCACGGAAATGTGTGCCACTGTGCGAGATATCGGGAAACGCCCAAGCCAGCACTGAGGGCAACAGGTGCCACCGGCTCGGGGGAAAGTCGCCCGTCGGTCTTCTTCCTGAGCTATCACAAGACAGGCACCCGTTTCCTGGTCTGGGGCATACTGGGGCATACTGGGGCAGAAGTGAGTGTGGTGCCCGTGTCGCCAGCCAATCGCAAAAGCCCGCGTTCGTCACCATTGCAAGCGGTAAATAACACGACGATACCGACGTACGGGCACCGCGCTCTCTCGCTAGACCTGGGCCTCAAGAGGACATTTAGGTAGATATTCGTGGTAGCCGACATAAAATTTCCTATCCCAGGTGCAGACTTCCTGCGACACTTTGGACTGCTTGTCGATGTACACAACCGGTGTATACAGGATCCCCTTCTGGAAAAGTCCTTCCTGTAGCCTTTAGTGGTGCAGAGCGCCATGTCGTCTGAACACGGCATCCAAGAAGCAGCGAAAGCCCACAAGCTTCATCCCCGCTATACCCCCTGGATCCCCTTCCTCCTCACCGGCGTGCACAATTTGCAACACACCTCTCACAAGCAGAGGTATGCGGAAAGCAGTCTAAGCATCCGCCTCTCAGCCATACACTCGTGATAGCACAGGGCGCCGCCCGTTTTACGGCTACCCCCAAGCTGATGAGGCCACCACAGACTGGCGGTGTCATCAAGAACAATGTCTTTCACCACATCTCCACCGCAGGACCCTCGTTTTACGTGCACCCATGGCACCTGTCCCCCCAGAAGCTGAAAGCAGCACGACAGGAGTTCGACCACATGATCAAGCTCGGCATAACCCACCCATCCACTAGCCCTTGGGCATCCCCACTACACATGGTGCCAAAATCTACACCAGGAGACTGGCGGCCCTGTGGGGATTATTGAGCCCTCAACCAAGCAGCTGTGCCTGACCATTATCGATTACCACATACTCACGACGTCATGACCAACCTGCGGGGTGCGACACTTTTCTCCAAGATCAACCTCATATGTGCCTATCATCAAATTCCCATGGCCCCAGAAAACATCCCGAAGACAGCGATAACAACGCCATTTGGCCTGTTAGAGTTCCTCCGCATGCCGTTTGGCTTGAGGAACTCCGGACAGACATTCCAGTGCTTTATTAATGGCGCTTTGCATGGCCTCGACTTCTGTCATGTGTACCTCGTCAATTTACTCATCGCAAGCAGCTGAGCAGATGAGCATGAGGTGCACCTGCGATCCGTGTTTCAGCGCCTGGCAGAGCATGGAATACTGGTGAACATGGACAAGTCTGAGTTTGATGCACACGAAGCTGACATTCCTTGGCCACGTCATCTCGAATGCAGAATTAAACCACATCCACACAAGGTTAAAGATGTCGAACAGTTCCCACGACCTAGCACTAAACGTCAGCTCCGTGAGTTCCTTGGTCTCAGTGAACTACTACCAGCCGTTTCATACCCCAGTGCATAACTATTCCTCAGCTTCTCCACCTCCTGCTGTCTACGCACGAAGGTGCCGCTAAGGAGCTCCAGTGGACGGACGGCACCCTTCCAGGCGATCAAGAAACGCCTTGCTGACGCCGCACTCCTCACTGACCTGGAACCGGGAGTTCCGCAGTGCCTTATATATGGTTTGCACATAGGACGCTGCCTTAGGTGCCACACTTCAACAACTCATCAAAGGATTATGGTGACCAATCGCTTTCTTTTCCCAGAAACTGACACCCACCGAACAGTGGTGCAGCACCTTCGGGCGTGAACTATTGGCTGTCTACACAACAATCCGGCACTTCCGTCATTACTTGGAAGGTAGCGAATTCCTTTTTCCTGACGGACCACAAACCTCTCAGATATGCCTTACGGTCACTGAGTACTGAGGGGGGGTGCCCACACTCTGCATGAACTGTGGCAGATGTCATACATATTTTAATTTACCATGAGCATCCGCCACATCAAAGGAGTCGACAACGCTGTCGCCAGTGCCCTTTCACGCGGCCCAGTCAGCGCCATAACCTGTCCCACAGGAATAGGCCTAGAAAAAATGGCGGCTGCTCAACGCGATGACGACGAACTGCGCTGCCTACAAGAAACGTCCACATCACTAAACCTGCAGTGGTTACCTTTGCCAGGTGCAAAAGGCCTTTGCTGCGACATGTCTACAGGCAAGCCATGACCATTTGTGCCCGCGCACCTCCGTTGCAAGGTATTCGCATCACTACATGAGATGTCACACCCGAGGATCCGCGCTACGTAAAAGCTCCTCACAGCACGTTTCGTAGGGCCCCTCATCAACTGTGATTCCCAACAATCGACTCGTGAGTGCCTCGCGTACCAGCGCTCCAAGGTGCACCACACCGTGACACCGTTTGAGACATTTCCTGGGCAAGATGCTCAATTCGACCATGTACATGTCGACGTCGTCGGGCCATTGCCACCCTGTCAGGGCCAAATCTACTTGTTAACTTGTGTGGACTATATCATGCGTTGGGCCGAGGCTATTCCCATTCCAGACATCACAGTCGAAACTGCTGCACGTGCTTTCGTCAGCCACTGGCTCTGTCGCTATGGCGTGCCATCATCCATCACAACTGACAGAGGAAGCCAATTCAAGTCCGCATTATTCACCAGTCTGACGAAGCTCATTGGTACATTCGCGCATCGGAACGATGGCCTACAATCTGATTAGTAACAGAATGGTGGAGCGATTTCACCAGCAGTTGAAAGCCGCACTCATGGCAAGCGAAGAACACTCCTGTGTCGAAGCACTGCCCATTGTACTCTGGGGCATACGCACTGCGTTCAAGGCGGACGCCGGCTGCAGCGCCGCAGAACTTGTCTATGGCACAACCCTCCGTCTGCCTGTCGAGTTCTTTGCGCCTGACCAACAACAAGCTTACATTCCTGCTGGCAACTATGCTTCTCGTCTGTGTCATATCATGATGAAACTTTAACCTACACCTCCACGACAGCCCACAGAAAGAAGAATATATGTGAGTAGCGTACTCGAGTCGTGTAGCCACGTCTTTTTGTGCAACGATGCGGTGCGAAGACCACTACAAGCGCCGTACGAAAGACCCTTCAAAGCCATGGGAAGAAGACTAATGTCATCGAAAGGCGCGGCTGTCAAGAGGTTGTGTCACTGGACTGAGTTAAGCCAGCACACATGGAAACGAACTGGGCCACAACAGTAGCCTCCACCTTTCCGCCTGCAACCTGCAGAACAGCGCCACATCCCACACCAACGGGAGCGACGGACAAGGGAATTCCCAAAGTGACTGAGTTTTACCACACACGCAGTGGACGGTGGAGAAATGCGCCTGATCGCCTCGACCTGTAGCCAGTAGCCGCTCTGGCATTTCGTTTTGTTTGTGCTCTCACTAAGGGGGGAGTACTGGGGTGAACTCTAAGTGCACCACGGTGCAGCCGTTACGGCTGCCAGCGCACCAAAGAACGACATTCCATTTCCTCCCTCTGCACCACAACAAAGGCAGTGTGGAGAGGGAAAGGAAAGGGAGAACCGGTCTCCAGTTCACCGAGTTGACCTCGCATTAAAAAAACTAGTTGGTATCGGGACCCCTAGCAACACGCCTCAGTCCCTTTGTCGCTCACGCGTACCATCAGTCTCCACCATCGGTGCCAGTCACTAGGATGTCGTCCAAGTACACTTCCATGTGCCTCATGCTCCTGAAGAGGTTATCCATTGCCCTCTGCAAAATGGCAGGAGCTGAGGCAACGGTAACCGCTTGTACCGAAAGAGCCCCAGGGTCATCGATGTCGTGACGTACTTCCAAGAGGCATCCTGGGGCACCAACTGCTGATAAGTGTCCCATAGGTCAAGCTTGGTAAACTTCTGTCCCCCGTACAATGCTGACCAAAGGTCCTCGATTCGAGGCAGCGGGTACTTTTCAATGGCAGCGACCGGGTTCGTGGTGACCTTGGAACCCTGCAGATCCTGACGCTTCCGTCTTGCTTGGGTACTGTCACAGTGGGAGCGGCCCACTCAGACATCTTGATGGGAGTACCAGGATGCCTTCTCGCTATAGCCATTGCAGCTCGTGGGTTACCCATCGTCCAGGGCGAGTGGTAGCGGGCGAGGCTTGAAAAACTGAGGCCGGGCTTGCTCGCTAGCTGTCGGGCCAATGAATGTGCCCACCCCAAGCTGGAACAAGGACTTGAAATCGATCAGGAGGCTTAGCACGTCACTTACCACGTGTAGGGCAGCTTCTTGATACTCTGGCAGCCGCACTCCCAGAGCGTGGATCCAGTTCTGGCCCAAGAGTGTCGGCAACGATCCCCCGGTTAACTAAAGCGCAAGCGTTGCCTTCCTATCGCCAAAATGCACGCTGAGCTGGTGTTGACCCTCGACTGGTGAGAGCTGTCTGGAGTAGCTGCGCAGCATAACACCCGAGGCCTCAATGGGACACGCCGGGAAGATTCCGCCTGAACAGCTTCCCGGCCATAACCAACACAGTGGCCCCTGTGTCGAGCTCCATGGTGATGGTGTGCCCGCAGGCTTCGACAGTCAGTCTGTACAGACAACTGAACCATGCCTGTGTGCGTTTCCCTCCGGTAGTTCTTTCGTAAACCTTGGACCATCTCCATTATGTTTAAACGTAATACAATTTTTAGATATCTTGTTGTCACTTGAGCAGAATCATGTGTGTTGGCAGTATTCCCCTAGAGCATCCAAGCCGTTGATAAACTTTCACTCCAAGCATTCGAAAGTAGTAAAAAACGGAATAGCCTTGTCCTGTTCAAAGTCAGCCCTATCGAAGTCGTGCGTGCACCATTTGACCATTAGCTTTAATGCGCAGGTCGAGCGCCTCTTAGATGCAGGTTACCCTAGACTAGCCATAGCCACAGTAGCTGAGCATCTTAAGAAGTCGATTTCGACCAGAACAAAAGCTGTAGCAGAGAGTAACATTAACAAGAAAAAGGTCGTGAGTATTCCGTATATCCACGCAGTTTCGCACAGGCTTATGAAAGTGGGAAGTAGATATGGTGTTAATGTTGTGTTTACGGGTCCCAATAAGTTAGGAAGGGTTTGTGCTGCCGTATATAGAAGAAATGAGCCGATGGAAGGAAAGAAGCGAACGGATATCTGTGAGGTTAAGCACTTAGCCAAGAACAATTTCAGGGACTGTCGCATGGGTGTGGTTTATAAGATTCCTTTTAGCTGCGGACGTTTTTATGTAGGGCAAACTCCACGTTGTATTAATCAAAGATTAATTGAACATAGAAGGTCGCTATCAGGTGGAACGCCGTCTAATCTATCTTTGCACTGCCAGGTCTGTAGCTGCATGCCCGAGTTAGACAAAACCGAGATCCTGTACAGGCATAAGAACGAAGATATGCGTTTATTGGTTGAGGCCTGGCATATCAGTATTAGTGGAAGTGCTTGCGTGAGTCAGCCGTTGATTAGCTTAAACAGAGAGGAGATAGAATGCCTTAGCAGTTGTCTATTGCGTAGACTGGCACGTGTAACCGTTTGACAGGTGGCGCTACCATTCCGAGCATGCGCAGATAAGCTGTGTGTCTTCCTTCTTTTTCGCCTCTGTGGTCTGCATCAGTTGTTAGTCGGCATTCGTGTTGTTCACTGCTCCCCTTGTGTCCGTGTCTTGCATGCCTCTTCTTTTGACTATGGCGGAAGAGCCATAGCACAGCCGTTTGAGGGACTGCAGGGGTTCAAAGTTGGCGATGTGTTTATTATGCAAGTGTGTTCATTACGCGAGTATGGCATTTGTTTTTATGAATGTGAGAAGGTTGATTACTAAGGCCCTTTTTTGTCCGTGTCACAAAAAATCGGAGTGCGTTATAGTCGATGTTTCACTTTTTCTTTTCTTCTTTTGGTCACGGGAAGCGGGTGCATGTTACAATCGAGGGCGTGGTAGAATCGAGTGAATACGGTACACAGGCACGCACTTCGATCTGTTTATTCACAGAAAACACTGCTGAACTTGTATGGGAGACCGAGCAAGATAATATATTGAAGTTATACAGACGCAAGGCATGTTCGGCTGATGGCACCAGTGGCGTTTTCTGTGCACTCGTGCCCCTATGTTGATCTAGGCACCACAAGTGTGGTGCCACACGTTCAGTTGGACCTTCCACGACACGAGTGCACACCACCGCACCACCGTGGGGGTCAACGGTGGAGCGCGGTGCAATCTCGTCCTGCAGTGCACGTTAGGGAGTCGACACTACTTGTAGCAGACGATGTAGCAAGAGCTCCGTGCAGTAAGACACCATCATTTTACTTGCACATTCAAGATGAATCCCGCATCTTGCGCTCTGCTGATGACACTTTTGTCGCATTCATCTGGCACAAAGCAGAATCGCATCTCAGGTGGTGACGTATTTACTCGAACCTAACGCGCAGCCTTTTTCCGATAAAACGAGCCAAAAACATATGCGCATTAGAATCGAGTGTGAACGAACGACACCGTTACCATATCGCCGTTGGCATCAAAATGGCCGCTTCCTACGAGGTTCAGACGCTGTCGAATGGTCACCGGCTAAAAAACAAACTAATGGCATGGCGGGCTTTGGCGTGCATAGTTTCGGTAGTTGCTATGTCGCTGCCGGTCCCATGCCAGCTTGGCTTGCGGCCAACCAAAGTCGCTACGTCGCCGATGCAATCCCTGAGACGCGCAGCCACACCAGGTTTCGGTAACGTTCACGAGTAGCCGTAACGGGACATGTTTCCCATCACCGCACGCAAAACGGTTCATCATCGGATTTCTCCCTCATATCTGTACTAAGCCTGAGCCTCTGAGTCGTGCGCGCTGCATGACGTCCGAGAGTGCATCGTGGCAACCTTGGAGACCACGCCCCGACCATGCTTAGGCTTATCTGCACCAGCCTGTGCAGCAGGCATGGCAGCACGCGGCAGCGGGCGTGAGGGAACTGCGATAGCATGGAGGAATGCAGCATTGTGGGTAAATGATGTTATCGGCGCTTGCATGCGGCTACGCCCAGCAACGTGTGGCAGTTTATCGGGACGCAAGAGCTATGAATCGGCGCGCCAAATGTCTTCGAGACACCGCGGATCGAGTGAAGCGGGAAAGCCATAGTGTGGGCGTTCAAGGGACTGCGGGGGTTCAGAGTTGGCGGTGCGTTTATTATGCGAGTGCGTTCGTTATGGGAGTAAGGCATTTGTTTTTATGAATGTGAAAAGGTTGATTACTAAGGGCCTTCTTTTCCGGGTCATGAAAAATGAGAGTGCGTTACGATGTTTCACTTTATTATTATTTTTTTTTTTTGTCGCGGGAAACGGGTGCGCGTTAGACTCGAGGGCGTCGTAGAATCGAGTAAATACGGTAACTAATGCTCCACAATTGTGGCGCTTGGCCGAAGACGCCAGCAGTGAAAATAATTGCAAACTTGTCATCCTAAAACAGTGATACACCAAAGACCAGTTCAGACCGGACCTGAAGCGATAAGTATATAAAGCCAAAGAGAACAGTGAGGCACAAGTCATGTACACGTTAAAGGCTATCGATAGGCAACCCATGCACTAAACTACCGATGGCTGCAGACTGGCTTTCAAGGAGAGTACCTCTTTATCACTTAAAAGAAGTGACAGCATGCTAGTGCACTGATTGCCTGCCCTTTTTATTAAAAATGCCTCGATCGTCTTTCTTTGTGTGGCCTTAGGTTTGCCCAAGGTATGGCGCACGACTGCAGGTGGCCGCCCTTGTTGCCGCCAGGTCGTGCTTCCTTGCACAGTCGTTGAGGCACTGGCCCGTTTGGTGGATGCACAGCCTGCCGCTGCTTAGGGAATGTTATAGAGAACTTTACTAGAGCAATTGGTGTCAAATGCGTCACGGTTCATGGGACAGACAGCCGGCTGTTTATTCGCCATGAGAGGGTAAATCTTGGCCAGCTTGCCCCGCCTTGATGGTCTAGTGGTTATGCCACTCAGCTGCTCATTCAAAAGTAGCAGGATCAAATCCCGGCAGTGGCTGCTGCACTTAAATGCAGGTGAAATGTTGAAGCCGATGTGCTGAGGTGGTCAAAACTTCGAGCCTTCCGCTATGGTGTGTCTGATAATCATATCGGGTTAACAAATATATTATGAGCGCGAAAACTTACATGGAACACACTAGTAAGGAAGCACGCAGGACTGGTGCTACTTACAAATACTTACAGCAGTCGTACTTTAAGTAGCGCACTCTTGTGTCTTTACTTCCTAGTGTGTCCCATGTGTTTCCATGCTCATAATATCTTTGTTAATCGTGCACCAACTAGGCCCTGGACATATTCTTTTAAATGGCAACTCCGCTGATTTTTCATTGTCCACAGATCTCATTGATATTTTCAGTATATGTTTTTTTTTGGTACTGTAGTAATATATGCCACACCAGGCAGTGGAAAGTCATTTAGTTTTCCTGAAAATGAATTTTTAAATATTTAGCAAATTCCCACGCGCTGCCTTGTGTTTGTAACATCAGTACCTTCAACGCTGGCTACCCAAGTAGGTGGGCGGTTAAGAGCAAAATACTGACAAGTTCAGAAAAGGTGGTGTAATTCAATATATCGTCAGATGACATCGCTGCTTTAATTTTCCAGGCACCAGCTTCATTTTTCTGATGTCAGGGAGGCTGCGACGTCATCGCATACAGTGCACGAAGCGTCTACCCATTTCAGTTGCGGTTTCAGCACTATGTTCATTGAGTTATTTAAAATTATTGGTGAGTTTTTGAGCAAATTGAGCCACTCTGCCTGCTACGGGACTATCAGTGCCATTGGAAAACACTGATATCATGATATGGTGGTGAGTTGCCCTTTAAATCATATTGAGGTTTAGGGGCATAAAACCCCAGAAATAAATCAACCTTGGCCAGTTTGCACAGGGCAGAGAACACAGTGCAAACGTTGTATTTAGCTGCGACCTTCTTTATTTTGTGCGAGAGGCGATGTACATAAGGGATGATGTGTGTGGGCACATTTTCTTTTGGCTCCCGCACCTTCTTACCTAGCTTCAGCTTTTGCAGGAGGCATTCGCACACACCCATAGTAATGGAGAGAGGAAATCGAGCGTCTTGCAATCGCCTAATCTGATTTCTACTACAAATGTGGTGTTCACATGACTTGATCAATGCCGAGTTGTGGCTATTCCTCTCTTGATCAGTTTAGAATGCGTGCTGTCAAATGGCAAGAGGCTCTTCTTAGTCCTAGGGTTAGACATACATCCAGCACACGTTGTCCTTCGTTAAACTAAGATCAAGATCCAAAAGCTGGATTGAATTGTCGCGTGGCATTTACAAAAGAAATCTAGTACCCCTAAATGCCGTTAAAAAGGTGATAGCAAGTTCAGCAACTTCAAGGCTAGACTTGGGTACATTTGAAAGCGCCAGATAGTTATCAGTGTATCTATAAATGCTAACTGTGTTACTGAAACCGATATTGGAATTAATGCATTTTTCGATGGATGAGAGAAAAATGTCGCGCAAGACTGGTGCCACAGAAGAGCGGTGCATATTGACACGTACGGGTTGTTTTGGTTTGTTCAAGTGGAACGCCGTTATTGCTTTCCTGTGACACACGCACTTGTTTCGGTTGCTTGCGGGGAGTGCTGTTATCACTTTCTGTTATGCGAAGCGCTAGCCACATTTATCTTGCATGTCGCTTCGGGAACCACAGTGACCGTTCTTGAAACACTGCATGCCAGATGTGCACATTTGAGTGTCGTCTAGAATTCCAGAGATAATGCAAGAACGCATTATTACATGTCTATAAAAGCCGGCGCATTTCGCCGCTTGTCAGTCTTTTCCGTTGACCGACGACTGTTCATGCTGCTATTGCTGTGCAATGTGATTGGCTTTGTTTTGCCGGGCAGAGGTTTGCCCAATAAACAGTTCACCAGACATCATCTTGAGTTCTGCTGCTTAGAAATTGTCACAATCACGTGACAATATACCGTCTCCCTGAACATAATGGGAACCGTTAAGATGCACGATGGTGGACCGCAAATAAAATCGTAACATTTCTAAAAATTTGTCTGTATTTATCTGAGCAATGTTCTGGGAGGCCACCCTATACGAAGCTTCACTGGTATCAGGAACAGCATCAAACAGCCCAGTTTGGGGAATGCAGCAAAGCAAGTCCTGCACTTCCAAAGAAAAACGAGTTCTGGCACATGCAAACATGTCTTCAGCTAAATCCTGTACTAGGTCCATCAACCGAGAATGGCTCCTGTAAGCCCAATGTTGCAGAGAGCTACTAATCTTGTCCTGCCAAGCACCCTTCTGTGTTTAACAGTCACTATAAGCGGCTTGTGTGTCTTGCCTATGGAATGGAAAAGACTTCAAGGCTATCTTTCTCACTGCTTTTTGAAGGTGCTCCAAATTTCTGTCTTTTAACGTGTGTAGAGCTAAGGACCTTTGCTTTTTAGGGAGGTGCACTTCAGTTCAAAATTATTTTGAATTGCAACACCTCTTTGTCAGCTTCTACAGCGGCAGTCCCGTCTCGTTTTAGGCAATAAAACCTTCTTGCAGGCTAGTTGGTTCATGTCGAACGAGTAGTGTACTGTGCCAGAACGATGGAAGGAAGGAACACAGACAGGAAACATATGCATGTAGGCTTGGTAGTTTCATGAAATAAACAGTTGGAAGTCTGTGTTCTTTCCTGTCTGTGTTCCTTCGTACTCACGCAGTACACTGCCCATTTGTTTTAGGCACTTCACAATCTTCTTAATCGGCATGGTTTTCCGAGGCTCTTGAATTACAGTGCATAGTAGGCACTCAACTACTTCTGCAATGGCTCGTTCATGATTGTGCTGGCACGTGCAGCTCACAACATCACAAACCGTAGCTGCGGGTGTGTCGCAGCAGGTTGGTAGCTGTAGTTACGATCTGTTTCCCAAAGCCTGTTGAACTTCATGCGGTGCAGAAACACCTCTGAGGATGGTTACTGACAATGCGGTTGCAGTTGCTTGTTTCTTTGGTCAAACTCAAATGCACTGCCATAGGAAGTCTGTGCTCTGCAATGCCAACTTTTGAAATTCCCTTAGGTTTCCTCTGTTACCTCGTTGTTCAACGAGGATTCTTAGCGAGTCCCGGTAAAAGCGAATCTGATGCCACAGCTCCGATTTTTAACACCTTGCAAATTTTTTGGCCGTGACCCCATGACGGTTCTAGAAGTTCAAATAAATGTTGCACTTCCAACGGTGCCACCTTCCACTTAATTAATCCAGCAGGAGGGAAGCCTTGACCGGCATAGCAGCGATGAGGCTGATGCACAAGGAAATTTGATTCTGCATGGTTTGTCGACACATAAAAGAGCTCAGTGTAAATCTAGTTCAAAAGGACATCTTGCTGAGCTAGTTCATTACTTGCCGCAATTTCTTCTAATTCCTCTACGTTGAGCTCTTTTAGGAAAGGCTATACAAAGCTGCTTTAACCCCCCCCCCTTCCTCTGTGTACCACGTGAGAGGAAGGGCACGTGCACCGTTGGGTACCCGCTCCCCCTAAGTGGACTCAGACCCACAAAGCTATACCTCTGTCTGGCGAATTGGTGGGACACGCTTTCCTAGCACATTAGCCCCGTTTTCATGGATGTGATGCGCCAGTTGTTGCGGTCATGCCGACACCGTTCCAGCAGGCCAGCCTAAACACCTTGTCGTTGCCATCGCTAATAACTATAAGTCTGCTACTGAAGAGCCTTAACCCTTCTGCGAAAAGAAAATCGAAGATGTTTTAAAATTTTCTAGCCCTTAGGGGTTTCAAAAGCTTGCTATGGGACCCCACCCTCAACCCAGTGATGTAGAGGGAAGGGAGGCTGCCGCATTTCTGCTTAGCCTTTGGTATGTATGGTTCGGCAAGCTGTCATATTGCCGACGAGCAATGCGCGATACATCAATTCAGCTTTCTTGTTGTACAGCGGTGTTATGCAGTGAAGCATGCTTTAATGGGTAACAGTTGCCGCAAGATTGAAAAGCTCCCCTCGCTTCTTTCGATGCTCGTTAAAGACGGTCGGGGCTCTTTCTATCCGCTTCAATGGCAGGCATCCCGACTGGGTGATGTTATCGCATGCGCCCTCCAAGCGACGGAAATGGGCCAGGCTCGTTTGATCTCTGCTTCAGCTCTGTCACCCCCACTCGCGTGCATTTACCCACGGGTCTAACGTATGATGAATTGGGTTTGTTATCAATGTGGCTTTATACAGGATATGAGAGCGATGGCAAAAACCTGTCGAGACTGTCCATATAGTTGCTATTGCAATGAAATGAGGAAATGGTAGTGCTGCTGCGTCAAGAGCCCACCTGATGCAGCTCATCATGGGTATGAGCCTCACATGATTTCACTATCGTTAATCATGACATGGATGGCAAAATAGCATGTAAGTGATGTAAATATATCAATCATTCATGTTTGTCACACATTTGTACCCTACCACCGAAACTTTGGTGCATACACAGTGCACACCAAAAAGCAGCAAGATGTAGGCAGCTACACAGACGGACACAATCAGATTTGCTAAAGTTTCGCTAAGAAATGTTTCGTATTTAAAACTTGCATCCAAAGATATGCTGTACTACAGGGGTGCATTTTCCTTGCTGTGAGTGCCAGCACCTTGGAACTGGTGAATTATATCTGTTAAATATTATGCTCTACGAGGGAATAGAAGAGCGAAGAGAAGAAGAAGTGATCGGGGACACGAGCGCGCGCCGGCATTCTTTTAGTTCTTTTTGCAAGCGTCAAATAAAGAAGACATTCTCTACCTCGGCTCCGCTTCCTTGTATTCGACAGTATGGTACCGTGACCAGTATGAAATCAACAGTTGGATACTCCCTCACGATGAAGCGAGCTCCTTGAAGAGGACGACTGACAGACGCGATCAATGCGACGAAGCTGTGACTGGAACTGAAGGACGATCCACGTCATCACAACCACAACCCTTATCGATGTGACGACATGGAAAGACTACGGCGGAAACATGCTACTGTGCGAGCAACGATCACCCAGATCGTCAACGACATGACTACTCTTATGGAGACGGACCCAAAACCAACTGGTGAGCTAACAGATCATCTTAACCTATTAAAAATGAAGGAAGCTTTACTTACGGACCTTGACAACAAGTAGAAGAGCAGATTCCGGATGATAATCTTGAGGATGAGCTTAAAAGCGTCGGACAGCATCAAGAACCTATATTTTTTACGAAGTCCTGCGCTCAACGCATTTTATCCGCACTAATCACGATACCTACGCTCGTTTCTCGATATGCCGAAGTTTCATCGTGACCCCATTAAATGGCCAGAGTTTCGTCATCAATTTGAGTCTACAATTTACCACAACCGGTATCTCGCAGATGTGGACAAATTGAAATATCTTCGGAGCTACCTGACCGGTAAAGCAGAAGGTGTCATCAGCGGTCTGTCGACAACTAACGAAAGTTACAGCATGGCTGTAGCACTGCTCAAAGAAAGGTTTGGCAGTAGGGTGTTAATTGTTAACGAACACATGTGCCATCTTCTAAACCTGCGCAGAGTGCGTTCCGGAGAAGATTTCGAAGGGCTTCAAAGGCTACATTCAGAAGTACAAACCCGCGTCAGATCCCTGCAAACCTCGGTGTCGAAGAAAAAGAGCACGGAGTGCTCCTGAAAACTGCTATAATTCAGAATCTTCCGCAAGAGAATCGTACTTCGTTATACTCAGCACGTCTTTTATCATAGAAATACCGGGGATACTAGCGAAAGGTTAGATGATATCTGCACTCTTTTAAACTTCCTGAGCCTTGAAGTAAAATGCCGTGAACAAGCTATACTGATGATGACTTCTGATAAAAGAGAACAAGCTTCAACCTCAAAGCGACCGTCTAATGAACACTGCCAAGTTTCTGCATCTATGTTAGCCGTCAAACTTACTGCAGAGAGTTGCGTTCTGTGCGGCAACAAAGATCACTCAGTGGATGTTTGCCCATCTGAATTGACTTTAGACAAGAAAAAAGAGAAACTGCAGCAAACTAGGATGCTGCTTCCGCTGCGGTAAACAATTTCACAGAGCAAATGAATGTCGAAGCTGGAAGAGATTATGCTGCGCGATATGCAAGAGGCGACATATCACCTCTATGTGCGACCCAAGATTTAAGCGGGAAAAAACAGAGAAGCCTACAACTGTTTCCAGCTCATCAATAGACTCGCTGAAGTACACAGTTCTTCTGCAAACCACCTAAGTTTGGGCACAGGGCACTGGAAGCAGACTCTTCGTAAGAATGTTAATTGATGGTGGCAGTCAACGAAGTTTCATCACGGAAGAGTTGTCTAGAAAGCTGAAAGCCACTGTGCTAGCCGAAGAACAACTCACCATCTCTGTATTTGAAATATTTCAGCGCCTCAGAGATATTATAGGAGAGTACCAGTGACATTGCATAGTCAGTACGACTCAAACGCCCTTGAAATTGAGGCAATAGAAGTTCAGGAAATTTGTAACGATTTGTCAGCATTGACAGAGACAAATGTACTTGAATGGGTCAAAGGCAAGGGATTGTATCTGGCTGACGTGAACGTATTTCAGAATTCGCTGGAGCCTGGGATCTGCGTGCTTGTAGGAGCAGACTACTACTGGCAGCTCGTCAGCGGAAAAATTCAGCGACTGGATGATTCCTTGACCGCCATTGAAACTGTCATAGGATGGACACTTCATGGAGATACCAGAAGTCTACCCAAGTTCAACCAGGCGGAGTCCGTGAGGAATTTCAGCATATGCTTAACGGAAGACAGCGTTTCCGAGCAACTGAGGTCTTTCTGGGAAGTAGAGCATCTGGGACTAGCCACCAAGAAGAGGCTGTCGAAGGATGACGAATACGTCCTGAAGAATTCCATGGATTGAACCATCCAAAACAATGGACATTTTATCAAGTGGAGCTGCCTTGGCGCAGCAACTGTTTGGAGCTTAAATACAATCGAGATGTCGCTCTAAAGAGACTGGAGTGTCTACAGAGAAGACTACGACTGAGAACCAGAGTTTGAGAAGGAATGTGACACTGCAATTAGAAGCTACTACAAGAATGACTTCGCTGAAAAGGTCATAGCGAACAGTACGAGTGATCACATCACATATCCACATGCCACATCGAGCCGTTGTTAGACGGGACAGAATAACGACTAAACTACGGGTGGTATTTGACGCCTCTTCTCATGCTCTGGACTCCCCTTCACTCAACAACGTCTTGTGGACAGGCCCAAATTTAAACCCCAATATTCTTGACTTACTGTTGAAGTTTCACAGCTTCAAGATTGGGATTTCCGCTTACATCAGAAAGGCCTTCCTTCAAGTGTCACTGGCCAAACAGGACCGATATGCCTTCCATTATTTTTGGTTTAAAGAAGGGTGTTCTAATCTTGAAGAGCTGCGCATGACAAGGGTTCCTTTCGGCGCCTGCTGTAGCCCACTCCTCCTTGCTGCAACATTGCGACACCACTTTCAACTAATTGACGACAAGTACCCTTTAACTGCTCAACTATTAAATGACCCTTTCTACGTGGATGATTTGGTAATCGGAGCACAGAACAATGAAGAGGCACCGCAAATCGTTGGCGATTGCTTCAGTATATTGAAGGAAGCAGGTATGAACCTAACAAAGTGAACGACAAATGATGGACACTTACAAAGCATTTATAGTGGTAAAGACTCTGAGATACAGTTCGATGGAAGAAGCGAAAAGAAGATTCTAGGTCTCATTTGGGATACTGACAAAGACATCTTAAAGCTCTCACTAACAAGGATGCTGCAATCGTTTAACGAGCAAAGAGTAACGAGGAGACAGATTTTAAGTTTCGCCTCACTGATGTGCGATCCCTTCGCATTCTTAGTGTCGTTCGTGCTAGTAGTCAAGTTATTTATACAAAATGAGGAGGAAGGATAACAGGTGGACAGCAAGAACGATGGAATGGATACCAAGAGAAGGAAAACGCAACAGAGGCAGGCAAAAGGTTAGATGGAGCGATGAAATTAAAAAGTTTGCGGGCATAAAGTGGAACCAACTCGCTCAGGATAGGGTGGATTGGAAATCGTTGGGAGAGGCCTTCGTCCTGCAGTGGACCTAAACAGGCTGATGATGATGATGTGGTTGCTGAAATACACCTGGGATGCACCAGTTCTACTGCTAGCTATGTCACGAGTCGCACCTCTACAAAAGATGACTTTACCAAGGTTAGAACTGATGGGAGCACTCATGGCAGCCCGGCTTATTGTGTGAGTGAAACGTAGCTTAAACCTACAAGACATTGAAACGGTTATGTGGACAGACTCCATGATCGTGATTCATTGGCTACACCGCTCAAAGAAACGCTGGAAACAGTTCATAGCAAACCGAGTTGCAGAGATACTCTCTTTAACTGACTTGACTATGTGGCGTCATTGCCCGGGTGAACAAAATCCAGCCGATTTACTGTCTCGAGGATCCACTGCGGAGCAACTCGTACAAAGTACGATTTGGTGGAAAGGACCAAGCTTTCTCTACACCGAAACGACATTCGACGAGCTCTGCTACGACGACACAGTGGATCTAGAAGAGGAAACTACGTGTTTGAAAGCAGCTGTTCATCCCGTGTCTACGGTTGTAAACATCGACAACTGCAGCTCTTATCATCGCCTAATGCATGTAACTGCTTGGATACAGCGATTTGTTAGAAATTGTCGGAAACAGGAAACAGGCTTAACAGAGAAAGGACTTCTAGACACAACTGAAATCGAAGAGGCGGAAATTTATTGCATATGTCGGATACAATATAAAGTATTCGGACCGGATTTCAGCAAATTGGAGGTACCTATACAGCGGTTCAGTCACCATCAAGACGAATTAGGGATTCTTCGCTTGGGAGGTCGACTTCAGTTCAGCAACCTCCGGGAAAACACAAAAACACCCTATACTGCTTCCTGCGACAGACACATTCACAAAGTTGTTAGTCAAGAAAGAACATGAACGACTTTACACGCTGGCCTAAGTTTTCTTTTGGCTGAGCTGAGAGAGAACTTCTGGGTGCTGCGAGCCAGACAGGTTGTGAAGAAAGTAATTCACGAATGGGGCACCGTCTGCAGACGATATTCTTGCAAGCGGTATTCAGAGCCTTTTGCCTTTTATTCAGAGCCTTTTCCGCCAGACCGCGTTCAGCCTTCTCCACCTTTCGAGGTCACTTTTCTCAATTTTGCTGGACCGCTTCTGAGCAAAGATAAAGAAGGAACAACGAAGAAATGTTACATACACATCTTCACCTGTGCAGTCGTCAGAGCGGTTCATCTGGAGCTTGTCACCAGTCTTATGTACGACAACTTCTTACTGGCATTTCAAATAGTTTGTGGCTCGACGAGGAATCTGTAAAGTTGTTTATTCTGATAATGCCAAAACATTCAGAAAGGCCTCAAGGGATATCCAACGGCTTTATGACTGCCTGAAATCACAGGAAGTGCTGTTGTATTTCGGAAATAACAGGATTATTTGGAAATTTATTACTGAACAAGCTCCCTGGTTGGGAGGTTTCTGGGAAAGACTTCTCGGATCTGTAAAGTCTACCTTGAAGAAAGCACTGGCAAATCATTCCTTTAACTATGAAGAACTTTTTACCACGCTCGTTCAAGTGGAAGCAATGATAAATTCAAGACCAATAACATTTTTGTATGCAGAAGCTACTGAACCAAAACCACTTACACCAAGTCATTTCCTCATAGGACAAAGATTGACTATGCTTCCTCCTGACTGTTTGAGCGCGGCATCAAAAGAGGCAGATTCGACAAAAGCAACTCTTCAACAAAAATGGAAGCACAGAGAAAAAGTGTTGAGCAATCTATCTCTGGAACCGGTGGCTACGAGAGTACCTCCAAGAACTTCGTTCAGCTCACGTTAATGAAGCTAGACACTCAATATCAGTGAAGATTGGTGACATAGTACTCCTAAGGGAATTAAAGCCGCCAAAACAACTGTGGAAAATGGGACATGCTACAGATGTGTTTCCTGGCAGAGACGGGAAAGTCCGCTCGTGCAAAGTACGTTCTTCTAGTGGCACTACATTGAGAAGACCGGTGCAAATGTTGTACCACCTGGAATCAGCTGGACAAGCTCCAATGCTCCAGACACATCAGCCTTGAAAACTGTTCGCAAAACTGTTCGGTCGGGAGCTGTTAAATATTATGCTCTACGAGGGAACAGAAGAGTGAAGAGAAGAAGAAGTGATCGGGGACACGAGAACGCGCCGGCATTCTTTTAGTTCTTTTTGCAAGCATCAAATAAAGAAGACGTTCTCTACCTCGACTCTGCTTCCTGGTATTCAACAATATCGTACTGTGACCATTTCCAGCAGCATAGAGCTTCCCTGCTTTAAAGGGCTACTCCGGCGATTTTTCACTGTCCGCTGCTCCCAATGAAATTTTCAATATTCTTCAGCACTGCAACAATTTATGCCAAGCCAGGACGGTTACAAGTCATTTAGTTTTGCTGAAAATGAATTTTAAAAATTTTTAGCAGATCGCCATCTGGATCACCCTGTATTTTTGACGTCATTACCTGCAACAAAGCCTACCCAAGCAAGTGGGCCATCTAAAGCAAAGCGGTGACACTTCAGTGCTCAAACCGTTGCTGGCAAGTTCCGAAGAGCTGGCATAACTCAATACATCGTCGAATGACATTGCCACTTTCATTTTTCTGGTAGCAGATCCATATTTCTGATGGTGGGGAGGCTGTGACATCATCGCATACACTGCACGAAGCGTCTACCCATTTCGGTTTCAACATATCATTCATTCAGTTATTTAAACTTATTGGTGATTTTCTGAGCAAATTGAATCGCCCTGGCTGCTTCAGGGATATCAGTACTATTGGAACACAGCGATATCAGAATATGGTGGAAAAACCGCCAGAGTTCCAGATGCCATCCATCAGCTGGCAAGAAACATCGGCACAACGATACGCATCGAATGGGTTCCAAGAGCGGCATTGTCTGGTCAGGTAGAGGCGGATTCTGCCAGTCGCTCGCCTGCCATAATTTACCCGCTGCCACAATTCCCCGAAGATAACTGCGGAAAACTGCTACGCCAAAAGGAATGTCTCCGACGCACCACACGAGCACTTATACCACCGTGTGGTTCTGACCTCCCTGGTGGGCTTACTCGCTTAGAGGAGGTGGCGCTTCGGAGACTTCGAGTCGGGGTTGCTCTTACGCCGGCAGTGACCGCCCACTGGCCGCAACACTACCGCGCAGCGTATGGAACCACATGCCCCTTTTGTGACGCTCCTATAAATGCAGTGGATGTGACACACTTGCTCTGGTCGTGCGCGGGTCTGGAGCAAGCACGCCTTCGTCATCTGAGAGCAACCAGTCACCGTCCCGGTCGCCCTCCGGACTTACAAGGGTGGATAAATGGACCATTCCACCAATCCTTGTTAAATTTTATGCATGAGTGCAACTTGTTTGTTTATGTGTGATGAGCCTCACGTGTTACTTTGTACATTTTATGCCAAAGGGCAGCCTTTCGAATAAAAAAAAAAAAGAAAAGTCCAATGGCTGGGTGCCTAAAATTGTGCATGTTCATGATTGGCTTGTAGCCACACAGCAGTATTTGCACCATTTGCTAGCTTTCAAACAAGTGCTTGCGCATGCAACAATGCCATGCAAAGGTATGCACGCATGCCCTTGGCAGTGGTGCCTGTAAAGGTCATTATTATGGGCGGATGCCGTGTGCGGCGCTGAAACTCTCGCTCCACGGCGCCACCCGAGCAGTGTCGGGGTCCTATAACAAGCACTCCGTGTTTAAGAAACTTCAATGCTTTTCCATTCTGCTGGCTCTAGGTGGCCATTAGCAATGTTCTCTGATCATGACGACCATCTATCTTCTGTTTGTTGCAGACAGGGCGAATGGAACCAATTATTTCAGCCCTGACCGAGGAGGAAGAGGAGATGTTCCGCAACATGATGCGCCGTGTACACACTATTGCCAAAGTGAGTGCCTTGCTCTGCATGATGTCAGAGCAGTACTATAAGATCCGAGTCGCCTCTGTCCTGGATGATGCTATGCCATGATGAAAGGAAGCTAGGGTAAGACATCAGAAGCATTTGCTCACAGTGAAAATTTATTGAAAGAGAATGAAAATTTTATTGTAAACAAACAGTGCAGTCAAACCTGCTGCCGTTTAGTTAAAACTATGTGGGACAGACTCGTCTTAACAGTCTCCGAAAGCATATGATGTGTCTGGTCAGAGAGAAAGGCAGCAAAGTGGCAATTCATGATGCATCCTGCAGCTATGTGCCAGTTCTCAGATGACAGGCATGGGGTAGTAGAGGCATTTGCAGTTCATACAAGAGATGTGTTGTGCAGCATCAGCGAGCCTGACTGACTGAGAATTCCGTTATCTCAATAGCATGAATTGTTTGATGGCCTGCCACGGTGGTCTATTGGCTATGGCACTCAGTGTCTGATTCGAGGGTCACAGGATCGAATCCTGGCCGTGGCGGCCACATTTCGATGGAGGAGAAATGTTGAGGCCCGTGTACTGTACGATGTCAGTGCGCGTTAAAGAACCTCAGGTGGTCGAAATTTGCGGAGCCCTCCACTATGGCGCCTCTCATAATGAGATCGTGGTTTTGGGACGTAAAACTCCAGAAAGAAATCAATGAGTAGTTTGATGTCTGCCACAAGTCTGCACTTTGGTGTCCCTTGATTCTATCCCTCATGTGGCAGTAATTTATGTTCTTGCTCATTACTTACTCTTGCATATAGTATATGTTCTTCAGTGAAACCTTCTTGTTAGTCCACACCTATGTTTTGTGTTTTTGTCACTTGTGCAGAGCAGGAACAATAACGGGCCCAACTCTGATTCTTTATGTACCCCTGAGGCAACTGGAAGGTGTACCTGTCTGTAGTGGCTTAATTAAAACTAAAAGTGTGCAGACATTCGAAATTTTGAATAATTTTTTTTAATAGTGCTTGCTGTTCGATTCGATTCACACTTTTTGGTAAAGAAGTTGGTAATTAAGGGGGGGAAATATGCTGTCTCATGACAAATGGCGCACCCACAAGTAGTGCGCTTCGCCGCTTAATACCGGCGTATCGCGGTGAAGCTAACACCCATGTGCTGCGGCAAAGCTAACACTTGCGTATTGCGGTGAAGTTACCTCAGCTTTTTGTGGCACAGTCCAATGTTGGACTGTCTTCAATTCTTTGGAATGACACTGTGGGCATACACACCACACAATAAACTTCTTGCCCATGTTTAACAGTACATTTCTCTATATAGTTAGATATGGCTGATGAGCCACCACTACAGCTTTGTCCCGTTTTTTTAGATTGTCATCAGCACGAAATCGATAAATCCTATTGCACATGTCTTGGTCGTTGCAGCACAACCAACTGCAACCGTTTCCTTCTTCATTGCACGGCGGTGAGCAGCACCCGCACGAGCGAAAACAGAGCTGCAGCTACGGTAGGCGTGAGGGTGGAACTAAAATGCCCGACGACAGCGCCACCACATCTTTGTGACGTAGGCCACGAGAGTAGGTCTATAAGGTGCAGAAATAGCACTGAGAAAACTTCTAGAACTCCAACCACACTCAAGAAAAGGAAAATAAAAAGAAAAAGAAACCCGACGTTTCGCGGCCGACTCGGCTGCTTCCTCAGGGGTGACTGGGGCTACGTTGCAGCGTCGCCTTGGAGGCACTCACGCGGTTGGCAACACGTCCTTCCGCGGAACGCAGTCCATGCACATACACTGGGGGGAGGGCACCCAGAGAACGATTGATGTTTTGAGCCGTTCTCTGTATATGCCAGGATTCAAGAAGAACTCGTTTCTTCCAGTTTGTCTCTCTTTCCAGGATGGTCACTGGAAAGAGAGACAAACTGGAAGAAACGAGTTCTTCTTGAATCCTGGCATATACAGAGAACGGCTCAAAACATCAATCGTTCTCTGGGTGCCCCCCCCCAGTGTATGTGCATGGACTGCGTTCCGCGGAAGGACGTGTTGCCAACCGCGTGAGTGCCTCCAAGGCGACGCTGCAACGTAGCCCCAGTCACCCCTGAGGAAGCAGCCGAGTCGGCCGCGAAACGTCGGGTTTCTTTTTCTTTTTATTTTCCTTTTCTTGAGTGTGGTTGGAGTTCTAGAAGTTTTCTCAGTTTAATTACCCAACCAGACAGACTTCTGTCGAATGTTTACCTTCAAATAGCACTGGATGCTATCATGATCAATGAAACATCCCCTGCAATGTTTTATTTGTTTGTTTTGAGTTAAACAAATAAATGCAGTGTATGTACGTAGCTATTTTTATGAACACCGAGAAGAGTCATGTGGCCATGTTGGTGATGGAGTCGTTTGTTGGAAGAAGAGGTGATCTGCAGCTGCATTTGGAACCATATCGCAAATCTCTGGTGCATTCAGAGGAATAATAGTTTTGCTCGCGTGTTCACTGGAGCTGCGGTGACTGATTGGCACCGTTTTCTGGCCTTGTTTAAAAAGTCTCGCAGGGCCCCTTTGACAGGCAGGTTATTTCCTTTCGGCTTTTGTTTGCCTCATGTACGGACAATGTAATAATGTATGTAATGTGAAATTTTGGTGCAGGCAGCCCGTGCCCGTGACGTGCGTGTGATGATAGATGCGGAGCAGAGTTACTTCCAGCCGGCCATCAGCCGCATCACCATGGAGCTGATGCGAAAGTACAACAAGGAGAAGGCCATAGTGTTCAACACGTACCAGTGTTACCTGCGCGCCACATATGACCATGTGGTGCGCGACCTGGAACTTGCGCGACGGCAGGGCTTCTTCTTCGGTGCCAAGTTGGTGCGTGGCGCCTACCTGGAACAGGAGCGCCTTAGGGCACGCACCCTGGGCTACGAGGACCCCATCAATGCCACGTACGAGGACACCAATGCTATGTACTACCGCACCCTCACAGAGTGCCTGCGACAGGTGGTGGAGGGCAAAGAGCGACGCTCCATCGCCATCATGGTTGCCTCGCACAATGAGGACACCATCCGCTTTGCCGTCAACAAGTGAGACGCTACCTAGCTTGGCACACGTCAACTTGGCTTGGTTGGGCGGCATGCCATTGGAGACCATGTCTTCTCGACTGGTATTGAGGAGCGCGTTAATTTAATCGTGTTGTCTGCTGTTTGATTCTTGTTTCCAAAGGCTGCAGTATGAGATTGTAGGCGCAGTGCTAAAAGGTGTTTTTGTTCTCCTTTCTTGAAATTGTGAAAGTGCTTTGGCATGAGGAAAGTGCTTTCGAGGGATTTATAAAAAAAGGAAAGGAAAAAAAAAAGACAGGCAGGACAGGTATCTGTTATCGAGTGTAATTACATATTGTAAGTGCTTACAAGATCCAAGCTGTGTGTGGGTTAGTGAAATGTCCTTTTGTTCAGGAGCATTTGTACAGGGACTGTTGTAACAGGCATTGTGCAGACACTGTAGGAAAGCATTGCTGTGCCGTCAGTGCATGCCCTGAGGTATGTGCAGTGGTCACGGAGTGAAATGGGACACGTAAAGACTGACCACGAATTGAAGATACTAGAAACAAACGTACGTGCGCTTAGCCCTAGCTTTTCACGTTTCAGTCTGTGAGTACTGTATGTGCAGTGATGCAGTGGCACGTGCTTTACATGGGACTAGGGGCTAATTGCAATTAACATGAGACTAATTTTTTCTCTGCCCCCAATCCACAGAACTGGCAGGAAACATCTGCGAAGTGTGGTGCATAAACATGATGACGTAATCTCTCTCTACTTTGCTTCTATTTCACCACGACTTCACCAAGTGGGAACTTCACACAAGCAGCCTAGAACCTCAGAAGCCACATTACTTTCTTTTGTGACTCGACAGGTGGAATGACTATTTCCCTAGTTCCCTTCTCTTGGCATTATAGCTGAAGTTCTGTTGCTGCAAATGGTTGCTTCTCTTGCGCCTCTCGTGTGTGGAGTGCACAACCTCAATTCTCAGTGAGAGCTATATCTGCTCTAAGGAAGCATCCAGGATGTAGCACCCAGGGCAGTAAGAAAATTCTTATTGCCCTGGATGCTTCATCTAGGGAAGGGGCAAAAAACTTTATCAGTAGTGGTACCCTTGCATTATATGTGACCCGAGAGAGTTTAGAAGGGCGAGGGAGTGGAGCTGGTGGCACACGTGCCTTATAAGCTTGGCTGGTGAACACGTAGAATGACAAAGTGCAACATTTTTTGTCGTCTGATGTGTTGCAACAATATTCAAGTTTCCTAATGGCCTCATGACTGGCCATGATTATTTCGGTGGACTATGGGAACAGCCGCGGGTCGTGGAGCTAGAAACGTCTAGCCTGCAGTGGCGGATGTTTGTTCAGCATTTGTGATACATGCAGACATGAACAGATGGCACCAGTCCTCGTGAATCGGCCAGCTGTGGGCTGCATGGGCTGCACAGCGTCACTACGTGGCTTTTGAAGGAGAATGACCCAGTTTTGGACTGGTGCTGTAATTATGCAAGTGTAGACGCTGCTACGTAGCAAGGGCTTTTTGGTCTAATCAGCAGTGCCTCGTAAAGGGGCCGTTTGTTTTCTTTCCATGAAATTATCTTGCAGCTTTCGTCTTGTGCATTCTTCATAGTTCAGGCTGCTCGTTCTGTGGCTCCATTCAAGGGGGGTAGAATAATGTAGCAAACGTGTGCAGTTGTCAGGTTTTGGAACATCCCAGGACAGAGTGGTGCAAACAGAGCAACTCTGGTGATTTTTCAATGTACACTGATGTCACTGTATGTTCCCCTTGGTGCTGCAGTTTGCCAAGCTGCACTTTTCATAAAATGAATTTAAATATTTTCAGCAGGCTCCCATGCAGGCCACCCTGTATTTTTGATCTAATTGCCCACATGGGCAGGCAGGCAGTCTGAAGCAAAGCTTCAGCGCTCAGTCCACGAAAGTTGGCGCACTCGATGCATCATCAGATGACGTTGCCACTCTCATTTTACTGGCTTCATATGTCTGACAGCAAGGAAGCTGTGACATTATCACACAAATTGCATGAAGTGGCTGCCCATTTCTCTTTGAACACATCGTTCATGTGGTTATTTATAATTACACTCAAGCCTCGTTAATTCAGACTTGCATAATCCGAACCGGTACATAATTAGAACTGGTGCATTGATCCCAATGAAGTGACATGTATTTGAATGAGGGAAAACTCTCGCTAATTCGAACAAAGTTGCCCGGCCACACAGACTAATTTTCATGCAATTCCAAGCCAAAAGGCAGTGTTAAACGCGCCACTGGCCGCTGCAGCTTCGCAAACCCATAGCCACGTGCTCGATCCGTGTAGATTTTTTTGAAGCATCTAGCGGAAGTCACGGAACCTCGCTTCACATACCACCACGCGCTACATGCGCGACACTATGGGCATTGCCTCGTGTGCTTGTGGGGCTGCAGTCCTTTTCCTCTCCCATGAGCGCAACTTTTTCTGTCTAAAGAAGAGACATCGGTGGTTTGGACCTGCCTACAGTTCACGAAAGGGAACCCTAGAAGCACACACGTGAATGGCGCGCATAAATGCGGCGCGTGAAAAGCAGATAACCAGCCCACGCCCTTCCGCCTCCTTCCCACCCTGCTCACCATTCAACTCGTTCGTTGCCACAGTGGCGTGATGCCGCCGGTGCCACGGTGCCGGGTGCCAGTGCACGGTCGGGCGGTTTTTCTGTAGGAACGTGACGTGGACTCTGTGCCTCACAGCACTGGAGCTCTTGGGTTTTGTAGAGCGTAATTGTGCACCAGCTTTTTAAGTTCCCATCTTGACCTTTACATATGTCGTATTTCTATAGTGCATAGTTAAAGGGGCACTGAAGAACTGAGGAATTGAGGTTATAGTGCCAGTTATTGTTTTTCCTGTGGTGAACACGAAAATCAGGTCGATAATTGGCACAAACTTGAGAAAGTGTCCCTATTTTGGCAAAAACGCACGGCAGCGCGTGACGGGCAGCAATGCAAATCTCGTCGCTGCCTATGATTGGTTGAGGAGCTTCATGATGTCATCATGAGTGCTTCAGAGCAGCTGACTCTGCCACAGCTGGGTTAGTGCACGCGCTTCTCTCCTCCAGCCTGGCTGTGCACTCTTTCTTGCTGTGTGTAAGCACACCGCTATTATCATGGCTAACTGTAGCGGTTCAACTGCGTAAGTGGTCGCTGCGTTCGAGTTTGTATACTTTGTTCAGACGGTGCCGACAACGACAGGCTACCATAGCAGTCAACTAGTAGAACTGCGATACGCGGATTGTGATCGGCTGGCATCCACACCGGTCCGATGTGCAGTGTCGTGTGTTCGAGCATGTGCCACATAGAGCAATTCAGGACGTATGTAATGAAGCATCCGAACGAGCGGTGTCTAGGTTCTGACCAGGTATAGCGCTCAGCATGTATGCATACATACACTCGTAATACCTTGTATTCTCGTCAAGAGTTACCACACGAAGAACTTTGAATGAAGTATCTTGACTTCCTCAGTGCTGCGAGTAGTAAGAAAAGTGAGTCACTTTTATGCGAAAAAAAGAAGAAAAAATGCACAACCGGTGCCACTGTGTTTTTCTGCTGTGGTTCTCAATCTCGCAAATGGTTTGGTACCGCACACTGTTTTTGTGGAAGTGGTGTGCTTTTGACATTACTATATTCAACTAGAAGGGATTTCGATTGTGAAATTTTGTGTGTGTGTGTGTGTGTGTGTGTGTGTGTGTGTGTGTGTGTGTGTGTGTGTGTAGTGCAGCCACTTTAACCATGGCGAGCAAGTGTGGGCCATGGGATCGGATTGGCGAAAACCGGCTGGCCGGCAGTCTGCCGCTCTGGAAATGTCAGGCGTTTGCTGCACTGTTTCGGCGAGATCCTCTATATGGTCAAACAGAGAAAAAGGGCCGCATTGCGGTTCAGTAGTGTACTGGCCTCGATATCGAACACAGTCGGCGCCTAGCGGCAGGTGGATGAAGCTCCCAAGTGTGGATAGCTCCTTGCGTTGTCTGCTAGCCACTGTGTTTCTACATGCGTGCGTATGTCACACATATCCTCCAATATGTTTCTTCCGGTGCAGTGTTGAACACTTTCATGTATTCTTACCCAAGTGTAAAAATATTAGTTATAGTATTATTTGGCATTGCGCTGCAGTCTTTGCTCTTTCTTAGAATCACTGAGTGCCTGTGTCTTGAGCGTGCTATGTCATCGTTGCACCTCAGGTGCATCACAGGTGTTTCAGTTTGGATGCTGCTGTGCATTTCGAGTATACAGCAAAGTGCACTTAGCGTCCTTCTGAATAAGTCAAGCGGGAAACATCAACGTGTAAATGCAGTACTGCAGCTATATCATCTCGCGATATGCGATTGTGAGCCTGACGCTAAATAGTAGGCGTTTTTCGTTTGAAGAATGCATCTTTTTCTTTTTTTATGTGCATAAAAAATAAACCTTTTCTTGTCACGGTCATGCAAGTAATCATGCGAAGAAAGCGATGCGTTTGAGTATTAAAATGTTTTCTTAATGTAGGCTTGTGTCAAATATCGTGAGAGTACACAAGCGGTGTCTACAGTCACGTAGCTTGACTAACTGAGCCAGTTGAATGCCTTGCATGCATTTCATGGAACATGACATGCAAGGCATTTAAACGCAAGTATGCATGTAAGTGATACAGCACAGTACAGAAGCTCCTACTCACTGCGTAGTAACAGTCCTTTTTTGTGTTGTTGTAGCCAGCAGTGAAAAATGAGTGAGAACCTCTTTCAGTGGCGCAACAGTGATGCCAACATTGTAGACAGAAAATAACTTAAATATGGGGAAAGAAAAATAGACTGATAAAACCGCCGCAGACATCAAACTGTGAGGTTGGTGATGTCAGTACCCCGTTGAATGGCATAGCACGCTTCCTTCACGTGCAATAAAAATTTTTTGCGTGATTACTGCATTGACGTCAGATTAAAGGAAACGTATTACCGTTTGACTGCAATTAATGATTTTATTTAGCTAACTGCCTCAAACTGCTCACAACAGAGTGCCACTGTGTAGATCTCAATGCGCGCCGGCGAACACCCATCCACACTCACGCGGTGACAGTGCTGCCATCTACATGTTGATCTCGAGGCCAATAGACTGTATAGGAGTAGTGTATAGATTGTATTTGAGACAGTTTTAGCACGTGGTCGCTGTCTCAGTAGTTCCTCAAACGTTGCAGACTTTCTCTTGAAGGACTGAAGTTTCTCTCTTTCCTAGCAGCAATGACTCACTCAGTGGACATCTCATATTAAGGGAATTTGAGGAATACTGCTGCCCCGTAATTGTAGATGTTGTTGCCTCTGAAGGACGCATGGCACCTCTGTATGGCGAGCCCACTTCGTGAAATATATACATAGGCAAAGGTGATACTGCAATATAATCGGTGAAATTGCCATCGAAAAAAATCTCCAAACAAGACAACAAGGCAGAGCAGTGCCGAGAAACCAGTGTAAGCTGCTCTACTGATGCTGCACTGTGCACAAACATAAGCCGTAAACCAATGCAGCTACCTTGCTCGCCCTCCGAGTGACGTCACTTCTCCTCGTTTCTCTGTCATCCTCCTTACCTACACTCGACACGCACCGTGGGGCGTTCCTTCGGAGCAAGTTTGGGTGCTCGTACCACTGTTGTTCAATTAAATATTGCGATAAAAAAACATTGTAGGCATGTTATACGAGGTCGGTGATTCTGAATTTCCATTAAATTTGAGAATTTAAAACCACTTCAGTGTCCCTTTAATGACATCGTATGTGCGATAGAGCCTACTTTGTCATGCAAGCATTTCCAGTATTGAAAATGCACGCTGTATCGCTAATTAACGGGACCCCCGCTAGTTCGAACTCTGGTTAATTCGAACAAATTTTCTATCCCTGTGAAGTTTGAATTAACAAGGTCCAATTGTATTGGAGACTTTCCAACTGAGCCGCCCTGCCTGCTACAGGCCTGTCAACATCATTGAAAAACAGTGATTTGGAATGTGGTGAAGAAAACCACACGAGTTCTCCGTTGATGGCAATGGAACTTTTATATCCAGCTACTTGTCTGGTGTAGAGAGTGAGAAGTTGCTAAGTTTTCTTGACGGTGTGGTGCGCTGAAAGGTGGAGCCATAAATGGTATAGCTGACGAACACACATATCTAGCACCCTTAATGAATTAATAAAATAACTAGGAAGGCTCACATGCTACATGTTAAATGTTGTCTTAGCCATGCATACGTCTCAACACGCAAAGTCATGTGCACGTATACAAGCTCACGTCTGCGTCGATGCCGGTAGCACGAATCTTCGATGCCGCGACTTGAGGGATGCAGAGGAAGGACTCACTGCAGAGCTCGAGGGGTGGCGGCAGCGGCTCGCACGCTCAGGAACAGCATGAAGTCGCGTTGGCCCAGCACAGGTACGTGCAGGAACAGGTAGCAGGCAGGTAGTGGCCACACTCGTCGCAGGGTGCTGAGGTAGTAGCCGTACTGGTCAACAATATCCGCCCAAGCGCGAGCAGTCAGGAGGCTGCCCAGTGTTTCAGCCCGGGCAGCCCTCTTGAAACCCTGGCTCTTTGAACATCATATTCTACTGCGTCTTTTATGGCAGCTGTCCTGCTCGTGCCTTCCACTACTTCTTCCTTTTTCGCTGCCGCCACCGCCTTGTGCTCTCTATTTGCCTATGATGCGCCGCTCACGTAGCTACTTTGGTCGTCGTCGTCGTTTTTTACCACAGCTGGCAACAGCTGCTTTACATACTGATTGTGTAGGGCCCTTGACAAAGAGCCTTCTTCAGGGAGTTTTTGTTGTTGTTGTTGTTGTTGTTATTTTATTTCACTGAGATGTCCATCACTAAATCTAATGAAACTGCACAGTCTTGTTCAGTATATTTTTCTTTTGCAGATTCAAAAATATTTAGTCAATTTTTTTAATATGTCAGTTAGTTGAAAGTTATTTAAAACTTTATTAGCATTGTTTGTGGAAACAGTGGGCACTCATGCGACTAAAGCAGTCAAGCTGGTCTCATGAGCTTGGTGCGAGTGACATTGGAGGATGTAAATTGTGCTCATGCAGTGCATAAATGTGAAGGAAGCTTAGGATGGCCCAGTGTGCAAGTCAGTTCTTGAAGGAATAGTTATGGCGCTAAATTGGCAGGACTCGGAGAAGACGCAACACACCCTGGCACCTTCTCTGTGTTCCGTCGATTTAGCGCCATAACTATCCCTTCAAAGAATGAACCAATTAGCTCAGCAACATGTCCTTTTGAACTGCAAGTCAGTCTGGTGACCTAGAGTGCGCCATGTTAGGACGAATAAACTCATCAGAGGTGTCATTTTTGCACAGATGGTTCTGCAACTTTACATCTTTGCAAAGATGAAAACATGGCTTTGTTTGCTTGCGCAAATGTCAAGCAGTTCGAATTGTCGAACAAAAAATTACAGTATTCAAATTCACTTCAACGTGAATTTAAAATTTCCAGTATGGTGTAAATGTGCATACGTGCCTTCTGGATGCAGCCTGCTCCTCTGTTTCGACATATAAGGCTGTAGGCATGCTGCTCCCATTTCTAACAACATGCCTGTGGACAGGCTCTCTCATGCGTAACTTGCATATAGAAAATGAGTGTCTGCAGTGTAAATGTGGATGGTTGATAAGCTCAGACTGTTGAGTGGCGATAAGGCTTCACCGTCTGTGCCGCGCTAGCGTGTGAATGTGCACTGCAGGGGCTGATTGTTCGGTATGGAATGCAGGATGCAGGAGCTCGGCATTCGGCCTGACGATAGGGTTGTCTGCTTTGGCCAGCTGTTGGGAATGTGCGACCAGGTCAGCTTCCCTCTAGGGTGAGTGCTCATATGTCCATCACTTTTATGACAGTCTTGGTCATTGTTGCTACTGGGCAGCTTGCTTGTCTCAAAATGCACGCACAGTTGGCAGAATTGTTTTTACATAGTCATCAGTCATGCGGTGAAGGTGTGTGAAATGGTGGTTGGCCAACTGCGCCAGTTGTACCAAGAGTTTGCAGCATCCTGCTCCAGAACAGCACCAAGCCTGCATCCGACAAAGGACAGTAGGCACTTTTCATTAATTCTGCCTTAGTAGTAAAACTGAAACCAAAAGCAATCTCAGATGTTCGCTTCAGCAGTGTTGGAACGTACAGGGCTGCTCAGCCAAAAAGAAGGGGGCAAATGTCTGAAGATGCATTCATCCACATTGCATTGTCTGCCCGGCATCTCCATGGCCCCTGCACACAGCAAATGGAGATGAGCAGATGGCAGCGGCACACACACAAAAAAAAAACATGATGGCATCCATCAACACGAGTACCTTTTGCCTCGAATATATCAAGTCTTCATCTTGCGTGGTGTGGTCCGTTAGTTCAGCATTGACGCTTGTATTTGCTTTAGAACAGCAATGTATTCTTGATAATTCAGCACTGCTTCAAAGAGCCACTTCTAAATTTTGGGCTTAGCAGGCATGGTTGAATGCAGAGGTGGTCTCGATAATAGCAAGAAAGCATATCCGATGCTTTGCGCTCAACATGAGCTCGTGCAGCAGTATACTAGCACCTTTCACCATTTGTCTGCTGCTGACGGGACCGTGGGGATGCAGCAAGCTTGAGTTTGGATAAACGCAGGCGGTGTGTTCTGCAAGAGGGTTGCCATGTCGAGTTATGGCAACTAAATAAAACAATTAAAGGCACACAATGCACGTGCAAAGTGGAATAAACGTAGTGTGTACCAGTGTGACACAACATGTGTGAAACATGCGCAGATGTCTAAGGCCATTACATATGGAACTGTGTTTTGCTGCGCAAGCATGTGGCTTGCTTGTAGTTGCGAGATGGATTATGGTACTAAGTGACGCAGTGTAAAACAGGATCAAAGGAGGAGAAAAAAAGGAAAAAAATTAAGTTTGACTGTATCGTTGAAGGCACTGAAAACTGAAAGAGTGTGTTAACGCAGGCTGGTTGGTATATGTGCATACTCAAAATTAAATAAAAGCAGATGGGATGCAGAAAGAAGTGACAAAACAGGGTCCTCTCATGTCATTTCTTTCTGTGTCCGGCTTTAGCTCTGTTATTTAATTTTCAGCATTGAAATGTTGTTTGGTCAGTTCAATTTTCAAGAAAGAGCAGGTGCTATTGTGTCATGTACGGTTCCACACTACATATGTCGAATTTAGTGATGACATTCGTCTCGACAACAGCAGTTTGTCTATAGAGTATTGCATTGCATGTTCAATGAGTGGGCTGTTCCACACTTGCCTCCATGGATAAATGGCACTGACTCCTAGGAGTAGCACTCCCAGGAGTAAAATGGACAGAAGTACCCAGTAAAGTGGACAGTGGAATGACCGCCACCATAACTCAGTGGTTAGAGCACTGGATGCACTATCCAGAGGTTGCAGGCTCGGTCCCCATCGACGGCAGGTGCTTTTTGTTTATTTTTTTTGTCCATTTAATTCGTTTTGGTTCATGTCATAACTACTACACTGCAGCTAAAACTACAAATAACTTTCCTTATGCCTTCCTTGGCGTAAGTGGCTGTTGGATTCACGAGATCGTGTTTAACAATAAAAGGAGTCCTTGATCGTTTCCCCTTTTTCTGTTTCCAGCAAAGGAAGGTTGAGGCTGCAGCAACAGTTATCAAGAAACTAAGTTATAAGGGTATTACGAATATATAAATTCGGGGAGCAGAGACGCAAGTCAGAGACACCTCTGAGGGCAGCAGGGAACAGCTAGATGCTGGCACAGCAAACGGACATATATTATCGCAAACTGACATCAAGCACCAGCACACAAAATGCACTGGACGGAAAGGCTCTACGAAGTGTCTTCTATAAACAGTTCCATTAAAAAGAGCACACACGGGAGGGCTAGATGAAGCCATCTTGGCTGGGTCCCTGGCTAGCTCAGTCAGCTCGCTTGAAGAGGGATATTGTTGGACCAAGTTGACTCCCAGACTGGTCGCTCGGTGCTAGACTGGGTCCCCCCAGCCAATGTTGGCCTCCTGAGCATTGACCAGGCCAATGCATCTTCCTTCATCTGCCGGGCAGACGTGGCTTGCTTGCTTCTTCCCCCCCCCCCCCTCCTTGTCCAAGCGCCACGCAGGCATGCACAGCAGCGTGTCTTCTGAGAGCGCCGAAAAGTTATTTTTTGAATGACCGGGCTTGCACTTTTCTGCCACCATTCTGTTGTTGTTGACGCAGTCAGACACTCATCACAGAGGGCTTTTAGGTATGTTGGTGAGTTTTTATTGTATCGTAGTGTGATCCTCTAGATTTAATTGTGCCTTGTCACAACTGGTGGTCATTTTTGAAGAATAGCTTCGACCTCTGGTTAGAATGCCTGAATGGAACTCTATTGGTGTTTTTATTTATTTATTTGCTTAGTTAGTGTATACTGCAAACCCTTGGGTACAAGCAGGTGGGCAATCTGCCTTTTGCATGGTCCGACTGCACGTGCGCCACAACTGGCGCAAACGACCCGTACGGCGTCGTAGCAGACGATGCAGGCAGTGTGCAATGCAGAACGGTGCACCCATTACTGAAAGTAATGACACTCGGCGCCAGCTATGCCGATGCGCCATCACCACACACATTTTTGGTAGCGTGAAGTTCTCTCGCGTCATCGCACAATGCAGGCAGGAGAATGCTGCCTACCTGCCAGGGTCTTAGCAGCGAGGAACACACGCTGAACACATGAGAGCAATGTGTATTTCAGTAAACCATTACTCCGCGCTCCCATAGTTAAACAGTTTCTGTAACGACGACACGGATACGCAAAAGCAGAGGCCCGGCAATACGCATGATCACTCGGAACATCACAATAAAGAAAACTCACCGGCTTGGCAGAGGGTGCCAGCACATCGCCTGTTGTATTCCTTTGACAGCATGAATATAGCCGCACCTTTGAGCGTTGAAGGACGAGTACTTCTGATAATTCCGTGAGTTGACGTGTGGTTCAACTCATTAAACATTAGATTGCGCACATACATGTCATCCCCGAATTATTCGTCATTCATTGTTGTAAGATAACACCACGATTCACATCTTGCCATGAATTCCTCCAGCTGCTTCTCGCTTGGAGCTTTCATTGATCCTGGTCTCGTTGTACATCCGTTCGTGATGGCGGCCAGGCATGCAGCTGCTCTGTGACTTGAACAAACGCTACTGTGAGAAACACGAATTGAGCTCCAGCTATCTCTCTGCATGCTTATTCGGAGAGAAACTTTCCCAAGTTGCAAAAGACACAACACATCTGTTCTTGTTCATTTTTGAAGGAACGGAAAGGGGACAAGGGAAAGAAACAAAATAACAAATAACACAAATACAAAGAGTCAGCAAAAGGTATCCCGGCATCTTTTAGCAGCTTAGCAGAAAGCGTGACCTTGGCCACAGTTCTGCAAACTTGTTTTTGAGGGACTTTAGTCGTTACTGCGCCTGTGGTACCGTAGGCCCGCGAATCCTATAGATGTCGATCCGTGGTGCTTTCATGCCGCGTCCCCGCACTCTGCATGGGCCATCTTCCGCGCATTGAAGAAAACAATACGTCCATGAACTTACAGTGCACCAAGAAGAATCGTTTATTTTCGTGAGGAGAGAAAAGGGGGAGGCAAGTAACAAAACAAAACCAAAATATAAAAAGTCAAAAGAGCTTTCTGTCTTTTACAGCACATGCAAGCGCAAGCTTAACCAGAATATTGAGAGGGGAAGCGGTATTTTTTCCGGTGTTGTAGGAGGGTAGGCCAGCGGGCTCTTTCAGATGCATTTGCTTTCACGCGACGTACCTGTACATTACGCACACCGTCTCCAACAGACCGCATTTTACCCATCAACTGAATGTCCATATGGGAAGCGAGCAGTGTTTGCTTTGCCTTTGTGTTCGGGTGGCATTTATTTCCCGTTTCTAGACCCCAAAGGCTTTCTCGCGGGCAGCTCTTCTTTTCGCTGTTGGAGTTCATAAAGCCAGCGAGGCCTCCCAGAAGTGGATACAGCATTTTAAATTGAAAATAAGCACGACGCTCACTATGTGTGTCGATGCCGACCATGTTGTGCCATAGAAAACTCTGCTGTAGCAGACGACAAATTCGGCGTGACGCCGTACATCTTGTTTCGTGCCCGTGTCCATGAGAGGGCGCCACACAGACATGCACAAGGTGGATTTCAGTATTTTAGATGCAATACAAAATACAACCATAGATCGCACTGTAATAAGAACACTAATGCAATGCATTTCACGTAATGTATTAACAACAAAAATGATTGCAAAGCAAGAACAGAATCTGTTTCCTATTTGGAGCAATGATGTGCCACAGTGTGGAAAGAAGCAATGGTGCAGCAGGGATACATGTGTGGGAGGAGAGACTAAGGGAGATTATGAAAATGCCTGAATTTTCGGTTCCAGTCTGAGACCGTGCGTGGAAAGTTTATAGGTACCTGTTCTAGTGAAACAATGTGCTGAAGATTCAGCCTGATGGTGGTCAAGGCACTCAGTTGGGCGAATTAGTATTGCATTACATGCGGTGGGAATGCGCTTCGAGGACGTGGACAAAGAAGGCCAGACACACAGTGCAACTTTCGACTTTATTGTGAAATGAAAGCAGCATCACTTGTATACCGTCACGTTGACGTGACGGTCTTCCTTCGACACACAGGCGAAGAGACTATGAAAATAATTAAATTTTATTCGGGTGAACCTGTGCCCACATAGGGGCTCTGGCTAAACTATGGCAGCGAAAACAGCATGCGCAGTAGAGCGTCAGCGGTAAGAATGGCCACGCTCCCACCAGTCCGGCACTTATATTCGCAACATAGAACGCTCCTGACCACGAGCGTCTCGTGACACGCAGTAACAGAACATGAACCGTTTTCACAAATGTGCTGCGAACGCTACAGTGTCATGTCGGTGCAAAGCATGCCGCCCAAAGAAACTGCTACTAGAACACAAACGCTAACACAGATCAATGCACGTGGCACTGTCCCCAGTGAAAGTGAAGAAAAAGAAAAAAAAATACAATAGAAACTTGCCAACAAGTAACGAGACAGAACGGCAAAACTAAGTTTGCCTGCTAACGCTCAAAAAACTTGTTCATGCGCATGACGTTGACGATTTCGGGGCACACTCGGCGGCTCTGAGATTGCATCACTCCATCGAGAACAACTTCATATATCAACGGCTCAAGTCATCGTGTGACCTTGTAAGAACCAAAGTAGCGGCGTAGGAGTTGCTCACTCGGGCCACAACGGCAAATCAGCGTCCACACCATTACATGGTCACCAGGCGTGTAATTTTGTTCCCGCCGTCGCAAATTGTAATGTCTGGCATCGGTGTATTCCTGCCACTTGAATCATATTCGGGCAATTTGGTGGGCTTCTTCGGCACGTTGAAGAAAGCCAGCACCATTGATGCTGATGTTGTCTTCGTCAATGTTAGGGAGCACGGCATCCAACGTAATAGTGGCTTCTCGGCCATAAACGAGCTTGAAAGGGGTCATTAGTATTGTTCCTTGTTGTGCCGTATTATATGTGAACGTGACGTAGGGTAGAACTTTGTCCCATGTCCTGTGCTCAGCATCAACGTACATGGAGAGCATATCTGCAAGCATCTTGCTTAAACATTCCGTCAGGCCGTTCGTCTGGGGGTGATAGCTGGTAGTTCGACGACGGCACATGTGGCTGAAGCGGAGAATCTGCTGTAGGAGCTCAGCCGTGAATGCCGTTCCCCTGTCTGTATGAAGGACCTGTGGTGCACCATGCCGCAGGACGATGCTCCTGATAAAGAACCTTGCGACTTCGATTGCACTTCCCGACGGTATTGCCTTTGTTTTCGTGTCGCGTGTTTAGTCAGTTGCTACCACTATCCACTTGTTGCAGCTGGTAGATGCCAGAAATGGACCTAGCATATCCATGCATATTCGTTGGAAGGGCCTCACTGGTGGTTCAGCAGGCTGCAGCAGCCCAGCCAGCCTGACAGGTTGAGTTTTCAGGCACTGACAGTCGCGGCAAGACTGCACGTAGGGAGCAACATTGGTGGTGATACGCGGCCAGTAGTATTTCTTCTGAATTCTTCTTCAGGTACGAGCGAACCCTAGATGCCCTGCAGTAGGCTCATCGTGGGATGCTTGTAGAATGTCTTGCTGAAGATATTCTGGCACAACGAGTAGGTATGTCGACTTTCTTGGACAGTATGCCATTATGGAGGCACGACGACGAAATGGCACGCCTGTATTCCCTGTGTGGTGAGTCGGCCTTGCCCTATGGGAAGTCAGTGACGTGGCGCAGGTCGACATCAGCATGTTGTTCATCTGCAAAGTTACTGTCACTGATCTGTCAAAGAAAAGCGTCGTCATCGTCGTTTTGGAGTGCTGGGTCGACAGGGGCTCTTGATAGGCAGTCGGCGTCGGAACTTTTTCTTCCCAACTTATAGACCACCGTCATGACTCCTTCACGACTCCTGCAGTCGTAATATCCAACGAGTCCTGACGAGTCCATTGCCGTGCCAGCAATTTCATGCCATGCTATCCGCGCTATCCAGATGAATCATGGTCATCGCCTCTTCGACGGTCCCACCCGCCACTGGACAAGACCTTATACCCGAAGCAGGGGTATAAGGTCTTGTCCAGTGGCGGGTGGGGTATAAGGTCTTGTCCAGCAGGGGTATATAAGCAGGGGTATAAGGTCTTGTCCAGCCTCAACCTTCCTTTGCTGGAAACAGAAAAAGGGGAAACGATCAAGGACTCCTTTTATTGTTAAACACGATCTCGTGAATCCAACAGCCACTTACGCCAAGGAAGGCATAAGGAAAGTTATTTGTAGTTTTTAGCTGCAGTGTAGTAGTTATGACATGAACCAAAACGAATTAAATGGACAAAAAAACATAAACAAAAAGCACCTGCCGTCGATGGGGACCGAGCCTGCAACCTCTGGATAGTGCATCCAGTGCTCTAACCACTGAGTTATGGTGGCGGTCATTCCACTGTCCACTTTACTGGGTACTTCTGTCCATTTTACTCCTGGGAGTGCTACTCCTAGGAGTCAGTGCCATTCATCCATGGAGGCAAGTGTGGAACAGCCCACTCATTGAACATGCAATGCAATACTCTATAGACAAACTGCTGTTGTCGAGACGAATGTCATCACTAAATTCGACATATGTAGTGTGGAACCGTACATGACACAATAGCACCTGCTCTTTCTTGAAAATTGAACTGACCAAACAACATTTCAATGCTGAAAATTAAATAACAGAGCTAAAGCCGGACACAGAAAGAAATGACATGAGAGGACCCTGTTTTGTCACTTCTTTCTGCATCCCATCTGCTTTTATTTAATTTTGAGTATGCACATATACCAACCAGCCTGTGTTAACACACTCTTTCAGTTTTCAGTGCCTTCAACGATACAGTCAAACTTAATTTTTTTCCTTTTTTTCTCCTCCTTTGATCCTGTTTTACACTGCGTCACTTAGTACCATAATCCATCTCGCAACTACAAGCAAGCCACATGCTTGCGCAGCAAAACACAGTTCCATATGTAATGGCCTTAGACATCTGCGCATGTTTCACACATGTTGTGTCACACTGGTACACACACATGACTGCAAAGTCATGTTTTACACAGATGTCATGCCAAATATGTGCCTTCGTTGCCTTGAAGCATGTGTGCGTTGACTCGGATTGGTGGATAAGAGGGTTACATCAGTCAATAACTGCTCACTGCAAATTTCCAAAGCTGCAAATTTCGTGACCCACATTACAACCTATCAATCAATATGTTTTTGTTTTCGTCCTTCATTTACACAACCTATGAGATGTACTGAAGTAGAGCACGAAGGCGGGTTAATTGGTTGGCATACATGTAAAACTTTCTAACTGTGCTAGAACGTACGGACATTTTGTTTGCCTCCTCTTTGTCCATGTGTGCTAGCACAGTTAAAAAGTTTTACAACCTACGAGATGCGCTACCATGCCTAACAATGTTTAAACAGTGCAGACTCTATGAGCTACTCTGAGCATACCAAAATTGGTTTCACCGAGGAAGTTGGGTCTGTCGTACTGCTGGGAAGTCTTGTGGCACATGGGCAATGCACCTTCTCTCGCAGGCCAAGCTGGTTACTCGGTGTACAAGTACGTGCCATACGGCCCCATCGATGAGGTCATGCCATACCTGTCACGCCGTGCCGTCGAGAACAACAGCCTGCTGAAGAAGCTCTCCAAAGAGTTGGGTCTTCTGAGGCACGAGATCACACGACGCCTGCTCTCTGGTCAAGTGTGGTACACGCCTCGTGGCCACTACAAGCCCGTCTGACTTGCCCTGCAGTGGTGGCCACACATGTCTCTTCCTCCATTCAGCCAAACTTATTTTGCCTCATGCGGCAGGACATGCAATATAATACTAGTGTAGCTTAAAGCTGTGTCGGACCAACCTGACGCAGTGCTCTCCAGGATCAGACATGTGGAGAGAATGCGTAGTCCTACTTAGTGTAGTTGGGTGCCACTGTCATGCCACCACCACTATTCCAATGGTGGACACATAGACAATCAGTCGAGGTACATGCATACATCACTGCTGACGTGTGCCGTGCCATCAGCACTTGTCTCCACAATGGCTGTTGGACGCAATTTTTTTATCGCCAGTCGGTAGGAAATGTAAGTGCCTAGCTGCACCAGTTTTCATTGTCAAACAAAATAGTGGTGCGCGTACTGTGTCTGTCCCACTCGTACGCTGTTTCACATGATGTATTGCTACCAACTCGAATCACAACTGTTTTGATTTAGGAAGTTGCACAAGTCTGTTGGAATATACATCCAGGGTAGTTTAGAAAGAGCCATGGCCACACAATGGTCTGTCTGGAAAGCGTTGCTCCTTTTAGAACTCCATCTGCCATCTGCAGTCAACATTTAGTTGCCTTTTTTTTTAATATATATAATGTTTGCGCTCGTGTGTAGTGTCCATACAGCATATTTTTCACTGTTGGAATAAGAGAAACAGGATTAGGATGACCATGCTCATTTCTTTCATAGATGGTCAAGGGATGTTTCGAAATTCATATATTCATAAGGCAGAGCGGCTGATATTTCTGTCACCATAAACATCCCTTTATAATAGAGAGGTGCGTGAAGACGTGCTTAAAGCTACATAGTTACTTATACTGTTTATGCTAATTTTAGCGCTGTCAGTCACAACCAAGAACTCCCGTTTAGTGGCATCAGTGGCACGGTGTGATATGCAGCCTGTGTTTGCCTTAGCATCCGTGTCTGGGCATTGCTTCATTGTTCTGCCAGTGTTTCTGTGTGCACAGCCATACTTGCTCTCTGGGCCCTGAATCCATCCTGTGCATGCATGGCCAGGCATGGCTGGACAGGCTATCTACATAGAAAGGGAGCAAATTGCTTAAATGTGATGCATTTGTATCTTTTGTTGACAAAGTAAAGCTTGAAATGGAAGTTATGCCAGCTGGTGTAGCATTTTGGAAAGAACTTCTGGCGGAACATATCCATTTCCGTGGCTTCTTTTGTATTTTGTAGGATGCGGTATCTGACTCTCTGCCTCACTGAAGTGACAGGCTTGGCATTTAGTGCATCACTGTCTACTGAAAGCACTGTCCATCAAAAGGCTCTTGGAATACCACAAAGGTCAAGGAGTGTCACCGCCTGTGGCTGTTTTCCCTCGAGAGGTCATAGTGGCGACAACATGATTCATTCCTATCAGAGCACTTCTGGTGCGATGTGCAAATACCAGGCAAACATCAAGGTCCAGACGCAGGTTTTCATTGAGAATGTTTGTTTGCCGCAGCTGATGCAGAGAGACAATTTTCCTTTGCTCAGTCTCTCCAATTGCATGACTGACAGCGATTTTGGTGAAGGCAGCGCATTGTACCTGAAGTCACTACACAAAAAGGACGCGAGAGTCTGACTTTACTCTGTGGCCGTCTTGGCTGCCAACTGGCAGCCAGTAGTGCTGGGGCTTCCAGCGTGTTGCTCAAGAGATGATCTTATTTCAGCTAGTTAGGAATCTCTTTTTTTTTTTTTTTCCTCGTTACACCATTTCATGCTGCAGGAATCTCGACTGCATTTTGTTGACTCCCCTTTTGGAAGAAGAAAAATCTGTAAACCGAAGGCGTGCATGTTGTTCTCAGCTGAAACTGTGATGCTAATAAAAGAATAGCTGTGCTGCTCACCACTTCTTGTGCTTGTTGTTCTACCACATAATGCTTTGCCAAGCACTGAACCACCGGTGGGGCCACAAGGTAAGCATCACCAGCAGACTGTCTACACCCACTGCAGCGACTCTCCCATAAGGACCTCGAAAGTTTCTTCGCCCCACTTAACTTTCTACATCCAAAAATCTCTTAATTGAATGGTGTCCTACTCAATTCAAACTTCCAATCGTATACCAGTTATTCATAAACCTGAATATTTCTCAAAGCATTTTTGCAAATATTTCAAGGCGTTAACTGCACCACAATAAACACAGAACAAGTGCAAAAGTGTAACGAATTTCGTTGCCGCTAGCATACTGTCAGTGTAAAACACAAGATTGAACATACTGCAGCAGGCTATATGGTGTGACATTACAGGCTGTGCATCATCTGAGCAGTTGTGTTCAGATGAATAGTTTGCTTATTTCCTCCAAACGCACACTGAAACAAAAAACCCTTTGAATCAAACTGCTTCAAATCGAGACTGTTGGCAGCTCCACTTTGAAGCTGCTAGCACAGATAAACATGTAAGCACAGCATTTCTGCCACTGACTGAAAATGGTTTTCTTGGCATGCAAGGCTTCATCAACTGCCAGTTGTAACGAGCAGAGTACAAGGGAATATTATGGTAGTCTTATTTTTGTGTGTGAACTATATATTTTGTGCACTTCTGAAAATAAAATCAGTTGTCACACACGTGCAACAACTCTCAACTTTCATCCCCATCATCTTGTACTACTATTTTTCGTTTCCGTACGCATCAAAACCAACTCTCCCACCAACAAGCGTTGAAGGAGTACTGACATGATTTGGCAGTAGCGCAAAATATATATTTTCTAGCCATGTATTATTAACGCCCTCTGCACATGGAAGCCAGGAAACACACACAAAATATTTTAGTTTGGTTTTAAAGTTTTCGTCACACAACATTGCAAACCAGCCCCAGCACAATGGACACTATGATGATGTATGAACACAGTCTTAAAAATCGCTGAAATCACTGTCAGAGTCTATGTACGACCGCGAAATTGTTGTCGTTTGCGTGCACCATGTGTAATTGACCACAGACGACAGAGTTGCAGCGACGCTATCGCGAATTGCTGTCCCTACGTGACTTAGACGCACATCTGGCCATCTTTAGTCACTAGGAAACCACCCCCTCCAAAGGGGGCCATATTAAAAATATATGCACTGCGTAGCAAGGCACCACGATACTCTTTTTGGGGTCTCCATGCCAGTGCTTCCATTCACAGAAACAATACAAGAATGTCAAAAATTTGTGTCAGTACTTCTTTGAAGCCAGATGCGGTTTTTCTGCTTTTAGTTCTAGCATTACAAGTACACTGACCCACATTAATTGTAGGAACAGCTTCTCAGTATATGCGAATTATTCAAGATATATTCAACTTGCTTCCTGCACTATATTCAGTTTGGCCTCAAAATTGCTATTTTCTGTAACTTCACCACTTTGAAGTACAGAGTACCAACAAATGTAATGTTTATCGGGGGCTTTGTGCAGTAGTAGTGCGTCAAGGGCACCACAGATACAGAACAGCAGAGTGGTTGCACATTTACCATGCAACTTCCGGTGTGCCGGTTACTCCATCTTGGCAGAGCACATCTATTAGAAGCGATCAGTATACATAAATTATCAATGAATTGGGCCCAAATTCATGTATCTTACATTTGTGCTACAACACAGCACAGAACTGATTGATGATTGATTTGTGGTGTTTAACGTCCCAAAACCAGCTCTGATTATGAGAGACGCCATAGTGGAGGTCTCCGGAAATTTCGACCACCTGGGGTTCTTTAACGTGCACTGACATCGCACAGCACACGGGCCTCAGCATTTCGCCTCCATCGAAATGAAGCCGCCGCGGCCGGGATTCAATCCCGCGACCTTCGGATCTGCAGCCGAGTGCCATAACCACTAGACCACCGTGGCGGGGCACAGCACAGAACTGCTAGTCTAACAAAATGAAGGAATCTGCTGTTTAGAAGCATAAGTTACTGGCCCAGTTGGTTCAAGTTTTGATGTGAGAAAACTAGTGAAAACCCAGGACAAGGACCAAAGAAGAGGCATACATACATTGCCACCAGCGATCGCGTTTGATTAGAGGGGCATCGCGGTCAGACAGGCACATCAATGTGTGCACTGTGATTTGCATAGCACATTCTCAAATCTGTGCATGGCATTAATCCAGTACAGAAACTACCGGCAACATTATAAAAAAAAGTTCAGGAGTTTCCTGTGACAGGAAAAAGGAGTGTGGTTACCATATAGCTTGCAATAATGGAGAACTGCAAATACTTTTGATCGTCTGGGTTTTATTGAAAGGGCACTAAGGACAAAATTTTTTTATGCACCTGTAAAGCACCCTTTCACAATACCAACAGCACCGCTTGTTGCGAGATAATGCTAGATAAGTGACAAAATGCTGAAAAATAAAATCCAGGTGGCAACACTGCCTCGACATTTCCGCAACGATGTACTGTGATGTCGCAGATTTTGAACACATCTGCTGTTAGGCACAGAGTTCTACTAAAAAAATGCACAACATTCTGTTGTATAGGGGGCCAGAGCCTTAGTGCAGCAAGCTTTCATGAAATTTCATTGAGCCAACATGTCCATAATGTGGGGTGGGTTCAGTTGGCTTTGCCTTTGGGGTTGCAATGTTTTAATACAGGCTGGACATGGTGGCCTGTCGGTCTGTAGATGCTCAGGATGCGCTCCTCCATTTCCCTGTGAGAGATGCTGTCTCCGATTTCTCTGAACTGTGCTAAAGGTGTGCGACGTTCGGCCTGTCAGGGCAACGGACAAGGCTCCCAGGAAGTAAGCGCACGTTGCATCTGCAGCCTCCTTATCGCACAGTCCCCAAGATCTTGGAGTTCATGTTATCCATTCGGCGTGGGGCCATGATCCCTGACGCATGTCAATTCTGTAGGTCAAGCACAGATTGTATGAGTAACATACCTGTTAGGCGATGACATCAATAGCTTGACACCATTGCCATGTCACGATTAAACACGGAAAAACAGCACTGCTGTCTTAATGCATGGAACTGGCTTGAATTTGTTCCATTCCAGCTTCTCCTTCCCATCTTCCACTTTCTGCTTCATCCTCCTTTTTCCTTGTCTTCATCGATGAAACCGACAAATATTTCCCAAAACACTACTGCTACCAACACAATATGTGGTGAGCATTGGGGATATGTAGCACTGCCCCTATTGAGCTAGGTTCAAATCCACAAGGGCATGGACCCCTTTTTTTCTTTCTTTTTGTGAGGAAAAACACGCATTGGTTAAGGACACCGTTGCCACCTATTTTGCAACAAGCCTAAACAGCTTGTGCCATAAAACATCCTCTCACCCTTTAGGACTGGATTGTGGAATCCTTTGAAATGCAGATTAGAATGGAGCATTTCATTATCATAAATGTGACTACAGCCTGTCACAAAAAGCTTGTTATCTGCATCCTCTTTAATTTCTTTCATTTGTGCATTATTTTATAACACAAGGTGTGGACATGCGGATGCAAGAGAAGTAGACAATACAAACGTCATCTTTTTGTTTCACCGTCAACCCTAAGCGGCTATGCTGTCATTTGAGCACCACTTTGTGTCATGTTAAGGCAAAAGCAGCGGGTGTCTGTGTTGATGACCTCGGGGATGACCCTGCATGGAGACTATTCAGATAGTACCTGTATTCCTGGTCACATGCCTGCAAGCACATATCGCTGCACCCCATGATGATTTCGTGTGGAGCCTGGTGTACTTTCGGTAATGCACAAAAAAGGCACCAGTGCCCACAGCTGAGGTTCACTTAAAAAGTGCCAACACATTGCAGCCCATTGTGTTTTGCAAGAACTCTGGTCACTGCTTGTATGACTCTATGCATTACGAAGTGTGCAGTAGGCTCTCGCCTTCAAATGTAACATCTGTTGATTTGTTTTTTTTTTTTCTTACTTCAAAGATACCTTTTTTGAGCACTTCAAGGATACCTTTTTTTTTTTTTTTTAACGAGTTCCTGTGTATCAAAATTAACACAGAAATTTCAATCTAAAGGTCAAGCATTTAATAATGTGGTTACTTATATATGCTCTCAATGTTTTCCTCTTGTATAGACAATCGAATTTCTCGGAGGTTTTAGCGGTGATGTTTCAGGGACAGTTGGCTCAATCTTTAGCTGTCCGACGCGCTACACTGAGAGCACTGGCAAGTTCTCACATTGGCTCAACTTATACTATTCTTCAAAATAGGCCAATTTACTTTGGCTTCTCAGTTCAATTACATGTCTTTTTTTTTTTCGGGCTTCTGATTGAAACACACAGAAAGTCAATGGTAACAAACTTATTTTTTATAGAGAAGTTGTCACCAATACATATCAAAAATTCTGGCAGCATCAAATTGGTTTTCAAGCAAAGCTTGGCCACATTTCATTCCAGTTAATGAATTAAATGAATTTCATTTTATGCCAATTAAGATATGTAAAACATTGATTGATTTTTGGGGTTTAACGTCCCAAAACCAGCTCCGATTATGAGAGATGCCATAGTGGAGGTCTCCGGAAATTTCGACCACCTGGAGTTCTGTGACATGCACCGATGTCGCACAGCACACGGGTCTCAATATTTCGCCCCCATCGAAATGCAGCCGCCGCGGCCGGGATTCGATCCCGCAACCTTCAGATCAGCAGCCGAGTGCCATAACCACTAGACCACCGTGGCGGGGCAGGTATGTAAAACTGCCCGAAGCCTTCTATATATTCAGAAAGAGCCCTGCACCTGAAATCACATATTTTTACTGCACATTTGCTTACCTGGGGGCTTCATCATTACTGCCAATGAAAGTGGCAAAATGGAATTTTTTTTATGAAATTGATTCCCACACTAACGGCAGTGTTGTACGTCAACAGCTTCTGGAAGTGGATGTGAAGCATCAAGGTGTAGGTGTAGCTGTAGGAAACAAAAAAAAATATACCGCACATTCTTAAACGTGACTATGGGGATGGTGCACTTGTAACTCTCCGCCGACGGGAGCGCCATCGCGGCGGCCCGCCTGTCGTTGGGGTGATAGAAGCTGCGGTCGCAGGGCTGGCGGTAGCTTTAGAACCGAGTTATTCGCGTTTTCCTGCGGTTTTTCGTTTCTTCCAAAGGACGTCGTACTACGGCTCGGTGTTCAGCAACAAGATTTGTTTTTCGTCGGCCGTAACAATACTTATATCAGATCACCAGGGCCAAATATTTATAGCCTCCAGAAAGCTCAATGCTGAAGGAGAAGCGAGGTCGCTCGCGCGTGCACGTTCCGTCGATGCTCTCTACTCAGCAGACGACATGTGTTGCTAGTTTGCAATGTAACGAGCATTCTGTCCCCCGGCATACTGCATGGACTACGTGAAAGGTGGGTTGTCAAAGGAAGGGAGTTGGTGCGCGCGTACCGGCAACGCTCTTCTACTAGCAGACGACATGTGTTGTCGATTTGCAATGGTTCGCGCTGTTTTTAACGAGCAGCTTATGTGGGCTACCAGGCTGCGACACGCATAGCCGTGTGGACTGAAGCACTCCATACATTTCGTTCGCGGCCCGCCCTGCCGCCCGTTTCCTCTTTTTTTCTTTTTGTCCAAGAGCCCCCTCACGCATTTGACTGGTTTGGTCATTCCTTTTGTTGGTACTCCGACCAGAACAAGGATCGCCGTCTACTGGAGTGCCTCTTGCAAAAAAAAAAAAGAATGAAAGAAGAAAATCTCATTAAAAACGGACTGTGTGCCTCTTGCATGCGCCTGCCGGCCTGAACGCCGCACGAAGGAGTTGAGGCACCGGATAACAAAAGCCACTCAAAGGCGTCCTGCTGTTTTCTTTCCTGTCATGCTTCTCTTTCTTTCTTTTTGGTTTCTAACAGAATCTTTCAAAACGAGTTGGAACCGTATTGCTTAGTTCAGCTTTCATTATGTAGTAGGACAGACTGCTGGGCTAGTTGGTTATGCATCGCGGAATGATCAACTTAGCGCGAAAACACACGGACACGAGAAGAAACGAAACAGACAGGACGGGCGCTACTACCAACTGTTTATTGTGAAAACACCCACCGACGTATATATGCGTCTTAACGCATGCGCAAACAAACACTTCAAGGAAGGATCGAGGAACCAAAAGTTTAACAAGGATAAATCAGGCAACAGTCTGCATGAGATGATATTCTGATGAATGCAAACTTATCGAAGCGGCGCTGATACAGATCTGCTCATTTTTCTTAATATGAAAGGCTTCTAACGCCAGCCGAGCTGTGCAGCTCCTGCTTTTGCCTAGGATTCTTGTCTCCTTGAATCTAGGCTCACAATCGCATGCAGTTATATGCGCAACTTGTCCTTTGTCCTGCGGGAGGATTTACATCGGCCAAACAGAAAGATGCCTGAACGACCGTCTTAGGGAGCATGCTCTAAAGGTAACGAAGAAGGAAGACAAGCACGCACATTTAGTTGCGCATATAACTGCATGCGATTGTGAGCCTAGATTCAAGGAGACAAGAATCCTAGGCAAAAGCAGGAGCTGCACAGCTCGGCTGGCGTTAGAAGCCTTTCATATTAAGAAAAATGAGCAGATCTGTATCAGCGCCGCTTCGATAAGTTTGCATTCATCAGAATATCGTCTCATGCAGACTGTTGCCTGATTTATCCTTGTTAAACTTTTGGTTCCTCGATCCTTCCTTGAAGTGTTTGTTTGCGCATGCGTTAAGACGCATATATACGTCGGTGGGTGTTTTCACAATAAACAGTTGGTAGTAGCGCCCGTCCTGTCTGTTTCGTTTCTTCTCGTGTCCGTGTGTTTTCGCGCTAAGTTGATCATTCCGCGATTCATTATGTAGAAATAAATAAATGGGCGTACATTGTCGACGCTTCCTGGCACCGGTCCCGCGTTTTCTCCCTTAGTCTAAGTAAGATTAACGGAAATCAACAGGTGAGGTCTTGCAGTCCGTGGCTTCACAGCTTCTCTTTCCAACACGCGCACACAAGCACTGTGCTCACACATGATTGATACGGCTACAGACTTTCACTGCTTTATTGTGGTGCCTTTTATGGGACTAATATATTGATAACAGTGTATACATACCGATAAAAATTACAAATGATCAAGGATCCCAATAAAAATCACTTTCGCTTTTCAGCCTAGCAATCTTAGAACTTTCGGAGTATTTTGACTCCCGCGTTTAAGAGACACATCGGCCGGTCACCACGCTTCCGTCCGCAGACACACTTTCTTTAACTTGATGCCCATGGCCTGCCTCGTATAAAAGTTTTCCTTTAGGAATATTAGCCCTACGAAAGAAATTTTTCAAACCTTCTATGGTATTAAAACCAGTAAGAAGCTGCAGCGGAACACATGCAGACGCCACCCCCGCACAGGCAGGCGCGCACGCGGTGCGGGAGGGAGCCTTATCACCCCAACGACGCGGGAGCGGCCGCATTGGCGCTGAACGCAGGGGGCGACGGTGGAGCCGCCTGGCCTTGTGCACCATCCCCATAGGGAGTTTAAAAATGGAAACATGATTGTGCGTGTTAGTGCTACGAAGAGGACACAAACTTGTGCATTACAACTTTCATTTTGACCACAACTGACAAATGTTTAGTGGCCTACATGAAGTATGCATGCTCTTCAATATACATTAAGGAGACAGCCATTTCTTTCACTATAGGGAAACTCCCAATGAAGTCACAACTTACGCTGTCTACATTTATCGAAACTCGAAAGTTGAATTGCTTGCCCATGTATATCTTTAAAATGCTTTTTTGCACTCACCTCAGCATAATACAAGGAATGCATGGCAATAGAAGACTCTGTGCACATGGGCGTCAGCAGATGGACACCTCTCAAGCCCCACAGTATCCACTCCCAAAGACACACCAGTTTTACAACTCCCCTCATCATGATGCAAGCGCCTTAAAGACAAAATCCTCCTGAGGCCCATATGAACCTTTGACAGTACAGCAATTTGCTGTACTATGTCCAGACCACAGCAAGTTCTAACTACAAATATGCCCTAAGCTGACACTGGAGACTATACAAGTGGTGGCTGACACCACCTGGCAACCTAAATCTGAAATTGTTGAAACGTTGCGAAACTGCTACCTACTGACTAGCACGTTGCAGACCGTCCTCTGGCATACAAAGGACAACACGTGCACGGTTCTTCACAGAGAGCGTTCTGGGCTGCACCAATTGTCCCTATGGTCTCAGCTCTGCTTTCCCGCCACTTTCTTGCGGATCGGGTTCTGGCGACATTCCTGGTGCAGGTTGTTGAGGTCGAAGGCGGCCGCCATACTGTCCTCGGTGAAGGCGAACGGCAACAGCTTGCCACCCTGGGCGTCCGGCCGCCGTGCCACCAGGCGGCCGGCCCGGAAGAGCAGCACCGTGGGCAGCTGGCGGCTCAGCGCCGCCGTGCTGATGTGGTGCTCATGCGCCAGGTCGGGAAAGCGGGTCACGTCCAGCTTGGCGAAGCGCAGGTTGTCGAGCGCGTAACGCGACGCCAGCTGGGCGAACGCCGGCGCCATCTGGACGCACGCGGGGCTCCACAGGGCGTAGAAGGCCACGAGCCAAGTGACGCGCCGGTCACCGCGCTGCACTTGCTCGCGGAAGCTCTCCGCGTCCAAGTAGAGGACGGGGTCCGGCCCTCCGTAAGCAGGCGGTTCGGGTAGCACGAGCAGCTGCAGGAGACACAGCGCTCCGTACACGAGGCCCAGTCGGGGGTCCCAGTAGAAGAACAGCAGCAGGCCGGCCACCTGTCGAAAGGCAGTACCTTAAAAGACCGGCGGGGCAAACGCCGGAGTTACCCTACCTTGGCGTACATGCACGCCGTGCTCAGGTAAGGCACTAGGCGCACCACGCCCGTCTTGCGTGTTCGGAAGAGAACCACCACTGCGACGAAAGTGAGAATCTCGGTCTCTCGAAAGTCCAGCTGGCAATCGCCGCCCGGGAACAGCACATCGCAGAACGGCCGCACTAGCCGAAGCACCGGGAAGAATGCTGCAAGAAGCAGGTTCACCAGGTAATGCGGGTGCAGCAGACGCCGCAGCTCGGCACGCGTTACAAGCGCCATGGTAACGGTATCGCCGAGCTTACAAACGATGGCTGCGAAGACGTGTTTTGCCTGTTCAGGCAAAGGGCGACAGCCAATGCTTCCGCCAAAGCTACGCCACTGCACTTGCTACGGTGCGACCACTACTGTTCGGCCCGAGTAGAGCGTAGTACCAGGCCCGGGAAGGCTCTACGTTTCAGCGATCGCCGCAGATGGCGTAAAAATCAACCGCGGCGCGTTCCATCGAGTTGCGCGCAAAGTGGAGCTACTGACTCCTCTTTTAGCGGTCGGATACTTTAGTTTGCATTTTCTCTGCTAGGGGCGCTCAACGTGAGCAAAAAATTGATATAAAAACGTATTGAAAGTATTTGACAAGCTTGGTTACAGTGTCATTTTTCATAAAGTAAGTAAAGATGTGTTTTTCTTGGACTTCATGCATAACGTACATGCTTGAGTCTAAGTTTTGAAATTACACTGACGTGCGATGAGCAGCAGCCCATTGGTATCGATTGAGTTTCGGCCGCTTGTTTGATTCAAATTGTACCGCGGTCATTTCCTTCGACCACGCACGTTCGCTTTACGTTGTTTAGATAGCCGCTGCCACAAAGCGAGCCGTGTCTAACAACGGTGAATTTTACCAGCTGCGACAGTTCACTGGCATAACGGTTGCATAGCTTTCGCGTGAAAAATTGATTGCCAGAACTGAGCACAGTGCCGGAAGACAACCCAGGAAAACGGATTGATCATGCACCATGTGGCCATAAGCACCGGTGAGTAAAAATGCGCTGCTGTGCATCTTCAACACTGATTATTGTTAAACCTGCGTCACACGCGCACATTTAATCACCATCAGGGCGGATTTCGATTACGCTCGATGGTGCTCAGCTGCGGCTATATGGTTATTCTTGAGCGTGATCAGGCCCGATAGGAATCGTGTGATGATCGCGATCTGGAAGCCATATCACGATTTGGCTAATGTCAGCGCCAAACTCGATCCAGATCAGTCCTGGTCTCGATCAAAAGTGCCCGTGTTGCAAAATGGCTAAAGAACACATTTCATGAAGTGTTATTATTTGTGCAGCTAATCAGAAGCACGGCTTCTGCGTACCAATGATGGTGTATAAGAATGTTTATTTAAATATCTCACAAATGTATAAATATCTTTACCGTGAAACATCTGTCACGGACCGCAGCATAAGCTTTGCCTCCTTCTGTCAAGCGAGTTATAGCAGGAAATGCACATAAATCCATGGTATGTTAGAGGCAAATGTACATAAGAGTATGGAGAAGGAATTCTATATTTCAATATACAAAATAGGTTCATAAGCGTTAATAGTGCATGTTTATGCAGTGGGACAATGTAATTGCTTACTAAAGAACAAATATCCCTTGAGTGAGGCTTGGCTAAGCGCATCACTGAAATAGATGCTCAAATAAATCTTACATGCATGCTATTCATGTTTGCAGCATTGTTGCATGCATTGTTAGACATAAATTACAAAGTTATCCATGCTTCTACCATGGTAACAGTGGCTCTTTCTTTTTTTGTTTATCGACCACAGCCTTCAAGAAACTGGGCATATCTACACACACTTAGCTGCTGTAATCTCTGAACCTACCTCAAGTCAGCAGAGATTGTGTTGCCAATGGAAGTAACCTCAGGGACCGAAAAACCTCACACGGTATGTTTGTGGACATTTAATTTATGGTTATGCTTCGCTTATTTATTAGACCGAGATTTGGCTCACCATTTCTTTTTTATGGCTTCCTGATGACCTCGTTTATTTTTTCTATTCAGGACAATGGACAACAAAAGGATTGTTAGTTTTCAAGCCGCCCTTACCAAGGCGCGAGAAGCTCAAAAGTCGCCATAGCGAAGAGAGGTTTTCCTGAACTCCATCCGTCACCAAAAACAGTTTACAAGCTCAACATGTCAAAGGAATGGGAACTGTACACCAAAATGCAGCAGTAGTATGTGGTATGATAAACCAGTGCAAAACTGGCTGCACAAGTGATTTTTGATGCAAGAAGTAACCAGCGCAAGGGAAATGTGCCGGCTTAGGATTCCTTGGATAGTGACTGTCGCATGGTATCCTTCTGTAAGTGTGCGTCCACATTTGTATAGAGGATTGCATATAACATGGTGCAAAACAAGCCAGCAGTAGCGTGTCTGAGCGCAGCATTTCTTCATTGCACTGAGTGTAGATTGTTGTAAATGTGAACATTATTTTGCACAGCAATGCCAAGGAATGATACCGTAAAGCATAATGCTGTCTTCTCGTGAGCTACATTGCGAAAGTTTTTGAAAGTGAAAATGTGTACAGGCACTTGACCCTTTGTTAAAAGACATGCTATGTAGTGGTCACCTGGAGAATAACAGCCATGACTCTACTCCCAAGTACAGTTTGATTATTAGGGCAGAAGGAAAGCTGCACATAAAATTTTAGGTAGTATTTTGTTATACAGGCTGTGTAGTTTGTCATGCATTTACAAAAGTCATTCCTAGTTGCAGTGAATGAATTCTTCTGGTCTGTTAAAGGGCTTATGTTAGGAGAGACATTCCATCCACAAAGCACTGTTGCATGTGTGCAAGCAACTTGTTTTTTGTGTAAGGTTCAGTCACAGGAATACGGCAAATAATAAAATCAGGTCCAGACAAGAGACCTAAAGTACGACATCAAGTTTTAAAAAGTAAGTTTATACAGTACACTGAAGAGGTAACTCAGATCTCGTTAGAGCTGTTTGGCTAGTATTTGCTTGTATTTTATATTTGAAAGTGAAAGTGTACCGAGTGCTATTTCCTTGAACTACTATGCAGCTCAAAAAGGCCCGTTTTGAGCAGAGATTTCCCTATAGACCCCCTAGAGAAGGTGTTCACACCTCGTCTTTCTAACCAAATCCCCTTAATTTCTAAATGTTTGTAACAAGTTCAAAATCTGGTGCTCCACACCTCCCACTGATGTCTAGACCCACCTCCTAATTTCAGTTCCTGGGGAAACCTCTGGTTTTGTGTGACACCCATGCTAAGAGTGAGGCACAGCTAAAGGGTAGTGAAGAATAAAACTGTAAATCTAGCAGCCACTCTGACGATTATGCACTCACAGAACCAGGAAAGATTGACTCATTTGCTTATCAGTCGATCAGCAATGGACAGGCAAGGGTATAGCTTGATCTTTGGAAACTGTCTTCTGTAACGGCCTTGAGAAATATGTGTGCCAGTTGAAATGTTTGCTTCGGACTGAGGCTTTCGTTGCTAGCCAACTGTCACTTGATTGAAGTGTTTATACCACAGCAAACCCTTCACCTCTTTCGAATACATAAACCAAATTAATCTTTCAACGGGATAACGTAAAGTAAATTTTGCTTTACAAGTGCTATATAATATACGAGTTGAGAAGCACTGGAAGATGAGCTAGTTAGTAGCAGTTTGGCTGTAACAAAACAGTTCAGACAGGGACGCAGGAGAAGGGAAACTGAACGCAATATCAAGATCACAGAGTACGTACACAAAAATAGTGGTTTATTATCACTTTTTAATTTTTTTTTTTTTTCATAGCCATGTGCCCCTCGCCAAGTGTTGTCAAAATAGTGTATCAGGATAATCTGCTGACACTACACCTTTGGCGAAATTTTGATGCTGCCTGTTTAATAACGCCAAAGTCGATAAACACAGACGTGTGGAGTGAGACGGGCGACAGCGTGCACAAATACAGTATGTATACAGTGCTGTGCGACTGAAACGTGATACTCGAATCGCGCGATGGCCGGCGCATTCCGTGCTATTGGAGCGCGTTTGATAATGACATAGGAACCGAAGTGAATCACAATGCTTCAGAAAGCCTACTGTTTTCATTGAGTACACGAACGAATCAGCTCGATGGCCTCAGAGCAAAGCGACGACGCAGAAAGCATCGTCAGCCGCGCGCTTCGAGTACTGCGTTTCAAGGGCAGCCCAGCGTAAACATGGTTGTCTGAAACATCGCTCTGCTTACGAACAGAATGAGATAAATTTCAGCTTGTAATTTTATTAAACAGACGGCTATTTATGTTGCCTGTACGTTAAAATCTGTCGCCGACAGCATTGCTTGCTTATATGTATGCTGCATCCATCACGATTGCCAATAAAGGACGTAAGCTTACTTGCTTGGTGCGTTTATTGCCAGTTGAGGCCTCTAGGTCACCTGGCGACATAGCAGAAATATTTGTACTCGTATTAGAGTGCTGTACCCGAGGATAACGCCTCGAGACAGCAGTAACCGCACGCCTAGGACCAGCGAGCGAGCAGCGCGACCAGCCGCACGCAGCAGCAACGCAACCGCCATATTGTATTACGTGGTGATGATGATAGCTTGCGCAGCGCCATCTCTCGGTCGTATACTTTAGTTTACGACGCCACCGCTACCCTTATTTTCGTTGCACTGTCAAAGGTACAGTTTCCCTTCTCTACGTTGGTCATAGTATAGGTGTTCTGTGGTAGTACTAGACGTGGAGGAAAGAAAGGTACTAGAAGAGTTTCAGTCGGGCGCAGATCTGTGCGCGCCGTGCCGATTTCGACCGGCGGCGGCGTGGCGGTCGTTTCTGGTCGGCGTGGCGCCGATTAATTCATCGGTGCCGTCGAAACCGAAACCGCCGCAAATAAAATCTCAAGAGTAATAAAAATTTCGTACCTAATTACTTCTCTACAACTTGTAAAATGTAATTAAGTTAAATTACAAGCTACGGCTAGCCAAAAGAAATGACACTGCATTACTATTACCAGAGTCCTTCAATGTTTTCTGGTCACGAAACTCCGCTAGAGTGTACTACTCCGCTCTCAAGGTTGCCGCGACGCGGCGCCACTGCGCCACAGAGGGCATCTTTCGGGCTGCTCGCGTACCGAAGCGCGTGCGCACAGCGAGACAAGCTTGTGGATAAGGTGTGTGTATGCGTTCGATTTAGCTAAAATGTTGGAAGACAACGATGCCCAACACGTGTTGCGTGCCGGGGTGCCGTTCCGGCTACAAAGGAACGACCGAAAAGGTGTCGTTGTTTTCTTTACCATCGGACAAGGAGCAGCGCGAGAAATGGAAGCGGGCCATACCGAGGCAGGAAAGTGGCGACTTCAACTTTCAGTCGAAATATACACGTGTGTGATCAAACCATTTCGACCCTTCGGACATTGTCACTTCTTTCTGACATTGATGACAATATCAGCATCGATGACTGGAATATATTAGCCCCTCGTAAATAGTTGCGCATTAAAAGAACCAAAATAACTTCTGTTGTCGCGTTTTTTGTCGAAAGCACGAGCGGCGTAAGTTACTGGTTTACTGTCTCTTCTATATGAGACTGCTTATAAAACAATGGCCTAATTACAATACACTGTCAAATGTGTTGGACCTTACTCTTCTAAACGCCGCACCGATTGATTTGCGGTGTTTCACGTCCCAAAACCAGCTGTGATTATGAGAGACACCCCGTAGTGGAGGGCTCCGGGGTAATTTTGACCACGTGGGGTCCTTTAACGTGCACCTAACTCCAAGTACACGGGCTTCAACATTTCGCTTCAGTCAAAATGCTAGCCGCCGCGGCCGCGATTAGATCCCGCGACTTTCGGATCTGCAGGCAAGTGCCATAACCATGCACTAGACCACCGTGGCGGGACAAACCGCCGCACCGAAGACTGCTATGAGGTTCGTATTACATATATCGTACCCAAGGCTCGTACTGGAATGTAATCGATCTGTCAAGAAATCTGAAGCGCACGGCACAGCTGTTTCCCTTTTTTTTTTTTTCGTCATATGAAAAGAAGGCATTCTACGGAAGCAGTTCTTTCAGTAATGGCTTAATTGTTTGGGTTTTCAGTCGAATAAAATACCACCAGGAGCCTGATACTGTTCACAGTTTAATGGAAATTAAGCAGCCGTGCTGTGCGAACCATCTGGCCTTATGCGCAACTTGGCGCAGTCGAGAGGTTTCGCCCACTTGCGGGCGAATGGACGTGTATCAACTCGCATGTTCGCCTCTTTACAAGTGGCACAGCAGGCGCATTATTGCGAATGTACAGTGTTCGATTTCAGGCAAATTTTGAAAAGCTGGACCAGTTGCCGTGTTGAGACGAACGAGCGGCGCTCTCCGGGCCACGGCGGCTACATTTCGACGAGGCGAAACGCAAGAGAACATAACAGGCGTGTACTTTGATTTACATGCGTATAAAAAGGACCCTAGGTATCAAAAATTAATCAAGAGTCCCCCACTACGACGTGTCTCAATATCATATCGTGGTTCTGGTGCGGCAAACCCCGAATTTTTTCGACTGCGATCGCCGCGAGCTACATGCCCAGAGCTGTTCTTTTTTTCTCCCGCGTGCTCATTTCAAGGCAGACGGCACGTGGTGGTGGTGGTAGTGATTATGGTAAGGAAAAGACGCTTATTTCTGCAGCCCAAACTGGGAGCACGGCGCAGCGTCTTGGGGAAGGGATAATGGGAAATAAAGAGGACAGAAAGGTAGTGAGAGATGTCAGGGTTCGCTCAGCACTGCAGAAGTAAGCCGGCGGAAAGGGGAGGCGGGGGAGGGCAACCCGGGCTCAGTGATAGGCTGCGATGCCCGTCTCATCTATGAAGTCCACCAGAGTCTGCAGCGCTGGTAGACGGGGGCGAGTCGGGAACAGCAAGTGGTGGAGTGTGGTGGCTGGAAGTCCCTGCCTCCGGTAGGCTGAGATGACCCTCGAACGTTCCTGTGCAAGTCCGGGACAGGCACAGAGGAGGTGTTCGAGAGTCTCAGGATCCCCGCAGTGGCTGCAGGCTGGAGAGGCACAGAGGCCCTTGGCGTGTCGGCGGGCTGCTGTCAAGATGCAGCCAGTCCGCAGTCGCAGGAGTGTGGCCCTGGCTCTCCTCGTAAGGCCCTTCTCGGGAAGTGGCTTGGGGCCTTGCCCGCTTGCCACCCTTGGGTCAGGGTAAATCGAGACGAGGAGGCGCTGAAGGCGGGCCTGGGAGTAGTCCCTCGCCGCCACTGCCTGGGTCAGCGGGACACTAGGGAGGTGGGCAGCTTTCGCAAGTGTATCCGCCTCCTCGTTGCCAGCTATGCCCACGTGCGAGGGCAGCCAGTGGAAGGAGACGGACACTCCGGTAGCAGCAAGGGCCTCAAATTTCGTCGCCAGGAGGCTTCCGGTCAGCCCAGCACGTCGGTGGTTAGCCAAGGTCTGCAGCGCCGCCTTGCTGTCGCAGAGAATGGCAACCGGTTCTTCAGGGATGTCCTCCGCCAGTAGATCTGCAGCCAGATGGAGTCCCGCCAGCTCCGCGGCTGTGGAGCTTGCAGGGAAAGGCAGCCGGCACTGCCTGCTGCGGGCCCTGGCAGGGATGACGCATGCTGCTGCTGCGTTCCCGTCTGGCAGCACGGATCCATCTGTGAACACCTGGAGCCGCCCCTTCAGTTGTTCCTGTAGTTTGCAGGAAGCTTCCTGCTGCAGAGCGGCCGCAGGTGTGCGTCGCTTCGTTGCCCCGTCCAGTGATAGATGGACCTCAGGTGGGCGGTGGTGTGGCGGTGGAGGACCAACAGGCACGGGTGGATCCGGGATCATCTGGTGGTACAGCTGGCAAAGGCCACCCATCCGAGAGTGCGGCTGACATCGAAGGCGTTCCAGCAGGGCCCTTCCATCGGCGGCATGGTGGAGGCGGTCGATGTGCCCGAGTGCCCGCTGGAGCATGCGTAGCGACAGAGGCCACTCGCCAGCCTCTGCAAGGGTCGCTGCTACTGGGGAGTTCTTGGGGAACCCCAGGATGGAGCGCAACGCACCCCTGTGTAGCCCTTCCA
>CM023484.1:127821535-127856354 GCA_013339685.2 Hyalomma asiaticum
TTTCGAAACGGCACACGACACGTCAGAACGGGGTGAGTCCGGTGCGTATCCAAGTGACGTCTACGATGACGCATTCTTCGCGCTTGTCGTAAGTGGTCGTAAGATGGCGCTTCGCGTATCGATTGTTCTGCTGCAGTTCGGGCCGCCGTGAAGTAGAGAAGACGATTTGGGCTTTTTATAGCCAGGAAGGAATTCTAGCCGGGTAGAAATTGGCCGCACACGCCTTCCCATCGAGCCAGCAGTACTGATATCGGCCGACGCTAGGGGTGCTCGGTTTCCTGCGGGTCCACAGCCGGCCTCTTCCCCACTGTCAAGTGACGTAGTCCGCCCTCAGCCGCCTATGCAACGCTGGTAGCCGAGCTGCAGCCGTCGCGATGCTCATCAAGGAATTGTAAGTAGCTCGCACACAATTCTCGCTGTGGCCCGTCGAGCGAGCGTAGGGCACGGGGTTTCACACGGGGAAGCGGACGCCGCGAGCGTAGTTTCCGAGCCGGCGCTGTCCGCCGGGCCTCTGCGGCTTTCAATGGGCCGCGGGGGTGGCGGCGCATCCCTTCCGCTGCGGGGCCGACTGCTTTCGTAGTCGCCGACGGGCCACAGCCGATTGATCGTGGCTTTTTTTTCTCACCGTTTGGCCCTTCTCTGGTCGCAGCCGCGTCGTTCTTCCCATTACCGTGGAAGAGGTAAGCTTCGGCATTCCTCCGAGCCTTGTCATCACGGTGTGGCCGCGGAGCGCGCGCACGCCGCCTGACCTGCTGCACGGGGCGTACTACCGACTGGCCGGTGCCGTGCGCGCGTTCCGACGTCACGGCCGTACGTTTCCGGGGTTGACGGTGAGCTCGTTGCTGGCTGACTGCAGTACCAGGTGGCCCAGCTGTACTCGGTGGCTGAGGCCAGCAAGAACGAAACGGGCGGCGGCGAGGGCATCGAGGTGATCAAGAATGAACCTTTCGAGGGCAAGGAGCTGCTCGGCGGCAAGTACAACAAGGGCCAGTACACTTACAAGATCTACCACCTGGAGAGCAAAGTGCCCCCCTTCATTCGCATGCTCATGCCCAAGGGTTCCCTGGCAGTCCACGAGGAGGCCTGGAACGCGTACCCCTACTGCCGCACCGTGCTCACCAACCCGGACTACATGGCCGGCAACTTCACCCTCTGCATCGAGACCATGCACGCGCCCGACAACGGAACCCAGGAGAACGTACGTTACACTTTTGCTCCTCGAGCGCACTTGACAGGGCTCTTCATCGTTTTCGATTACGAGAGCGCACTTCCGATGCGAGCACGCTAGTTTCTGTTGGAGCCAGCAGCCATGGTGAGCGTGTTTGAAAGGCAACGCAGCACTCGCTGCGTTTTGCACCAAGATTTGCTCATCCATGATTCAGTAAATATATTTTGCAATGTTTAAATATGACTTCTTTCTGAACATGCTGCTGAGAGGTTAACAGTCAAAGCAGACCTATTAGCTTCACTTCTGTGTTAATTTATGCAAATAATCTCATTTGAGATGCACGTGTGATTTTCATAAGTTATGCCAGCATCAAAATGAGTGATTGCCACAAAGAATCTTCTGCGCCTACCATACTGACTCGAATAAATTGTGCAGATCATTTTCACAAATCTGGGGCTTCAAAAAGGGGATGTGCAAATTGCATGGAGATCTCACGACCGCGTCCAAAATATGTCAGTGCCCCGCCACGGTGGTCTAGTGGTTATGGCACTCGGCTGCTGATCCAAAGGTCGCGGGATTGAATCCAGGCCGCGGTGGCTGCATTTCGATGGAGGCGAAATGTTGAGGCCCGTGTGCTGTTCGATGTCAGTGCACGTTAAAGAACCCCAGGTGGTCACAATTTCCGGAGCCCTCCACTACGGCATCTCTCATAATCAGAGCTGGTTTTGGGACCCCACAAAATAAATCTATCAATTTTGTCTAGCGAAAACGGGGGGGCTCCTTAAGATTGGGGGGTGTGTACAATCTCGAAAATACGATATATCATCCGTTATATCATATTATGAATGTCTGTGATATGAGATTGAGCTCCGTTAACACTAACAAACTCTTTTCGTGACATGAGATATTTTTTTATCCAAGAAATAAACACTCTTTTATCGAAGAAATAACCCGTAGATATATATCATAAGTTGCAAGTTTTTCAACTAATGAAGCGTGAGTTACTGTGTCAAGTGCCTTCTGAAAATCGAAGGAAGCACAGTCGACAGATAATTGATGATCTAGAGCTTCTGCTATGTCATGTGTAAAATCTTTTAGCTGTGTAATGCATGAAAGGCCTTTCTTGAACTTGTGCTATGCTGGATTAAGCAGGGAATGCTCGTGAATATGTGCTACAACAATGTTATACACAATATGCTCTAAAATCTTAGAGGAAACACATGCCAAAGACGCCGGCCATGAGTTCGCTGCGGGCACCTGACTTCCCACTCTTCTGGAAGGAAGAACTTTTCCAGTGGTTTGTCGTAAATTATGTTTAAATATGGCGCGGCTGAGGTTGTGCCAAAAGTTTTGGCATTTGTGTAGCTTAAGGTTTGTGGAAAGGTGCAACACGGCGTGGTTCATGACGGATGGGCCCACTCCCTTCTGTGTTAATGCGGCGCTCGACGAGTGGAGTACAACCGAGCTCTTCCACATATTGTGCTATGCAGGAGCGGTATCGCCATAACAGTTCTTTTACAGACTCCTGTTCAGCGTTCTAAAGTTTCGGATCAAAGTTGAGCACCTCCGAAGGTAGTTCAGTATCAGGCGAAGCAATGGGTTGGGCTTTAGGTGCTGAAACCATGAAGGCGATTACTGGAGCATCAAGTTCAGACGCCTTGCCATGAAACAGATCGACTGTATGGTTGTTGATATTAAGAACGAGAACATGCGTTTTGCCCTTGACACAAGTAAGGATACTTTGTGGTGAGGCAGTTTCCTTAAAAGGGTTACAACGAGCAGAGGATTTGAATAAGATATCACCAGTGAAATCGCTGCGAGTTCAGCTGGTTTCCAGGTCCCGGACAAGGGTTGCAGGATGGTGGCGCAGGTTGTGGTGACTTTTGCGGGTTAAAGATATTGCCGTCAAGTATGGACTCGCGGCACAGGAGCCGTGCATACCCATTCAGGAAAGCGTCCAGCCGCTTGGATGAAGCAAGGACTGTCTCTGCCACTTTCCTCACATAACTGGTGGTGTTGTGGGTGTGCATGGTTCGGTGTGGAGAAATGAATAGTGCCTCTACTTGTCTGCAGCACTCACATCCTCGCACAACTGGACATATTAGGCTCTCAACAATGAATTCTATTGGCAGAGTCTCTGAGGGCGCTCACGTTGAAAGAAAGTTGGCCAGCTTGTTTTATCTTGGAGCCATTAACTGACAGAAGCCATTGCTTCGTTCGCAGGTTAAAGTAAGTCTGCATTTGGTATTAGAATAGCATCAATGACATTGACGGCTGTCCCTGTGTTAACCAATGCTTGGGCTTTCTTGTCCGGAAAGTGCACTTCTGTGAAAACACGGGGTACTTTGGCGGCTGTTCGCATTTTCGCAGGCATCTGAGGCACAGTGAGTTTAAGTGCTGGCAATGCCACAACGGTACTCGCCTGCGTTTCTGGCTAGTGCTCTGCACTCATGACATCATCGGCACCAACTAAAGGGCCTGCTGTGGAGCGCTCGCAACCTTGCTGGAAAAGTTCTCTAGTTTGCTGTCCCGTCTTGGCAGAATAATGGCAAGAGTCCTCGTAGGTGTGTTGGCAGGGGCTGCATTGGGGCAGGTCATCGTCAGCTTTGCCAGACTGGGGACGATGATTTTCTGGCGGAGCATAAACTGGACTCCGTTTCAAGTGCTAGGGCAGCTGCTATTCAGAAATTGCGTGGCCCACTGAAATACACCCAATGGCAAATATCGGAGTATTCTGTTGCATCAATGAATGCTTTTGTTGAAAAGAGGCCCATGGTGGTTTGGGGGGGGAGTGCCCGGTACAGCCTTTAACGTGAAGCGTTTAACGTCAGCAGCCAGATCTTGCAATGTCTCCCCTGGGTTCTGGCATCATTCTCGTAGTTGGTCGTTCAGGAGTGACAGTGGTGTTTGGTCGTTGTAGCGATGTGCCAGTGCTTGTGTAAGCTCTGTGATGTCGTGATAGCCAGGGGACACATTGAGCAGTACTCCTGTAGCCTGTCCTCGCAAACTGGTGATGAATACTTGCGCTTTTGTGGTGTCGTTCCATGCGTTCGCTGCTGCGATGGTGTCCAGGTGTGTGCGGTAGGCTTCCCACGGGACAGTCTCGTCACACAAAGGGACTGCTAGGGGCTGGGGAGACACGAGTTGAGAGTTTCTTGAAGATATATGTGCCTTCATATAGTGCCCATGCAACCGCTGCAACGCCCAGAGTTCATGTGCGCAAGCAATACCCCGAAGACTTGTTTATTCTGGATGTCATCACCTCCGTCCTTCCTCTCCCCAGTTTCATGCTTCCTCTGTGTTGTGAGCCAGCGGGCCACTGCCGTTCCTTTTACCGTGTTACAGTATTAATGCTGACAAGGTCGGATTGGAGCAGTTTACGATCGCCATTACTGGGTGTGTTACGGTATAGTACACAATCATCGGCAAATAGTCTAATATGGGAGGACACACAATTAGGCAAGTCATTGATATAAATTAGAAAAAGCCACAGACCTAAGACACTACCTTGAGGGATGCCTGACGTTGGGGTCATATGAGTAGAGTGGCACTCACTAATGACTGTGTACTGTTCTGTGTGAAAGGAATTCTTTAATCCATGAGATAACATTAGGATGTATGTTAAGCAGGGTTACCCTTAGTGTGAGCCTGTGGGGGGGCATGATTTTATTTATTTCTTTACAAATACTGCTGTCTCAAAGACGAGACATAGCAGGAGTGGGTGCATTGGTTAGCAGATGAAACAACATGCAAAGAAACAACATGCAAGATGAAACAACAGGCAAGTCTTCTACAAACTGATCACTTTGTCGTTCTCGCAAGGAACCATCTAGGCCGTTCCAAATGTCGACAACGCTTGGAAAAAAAGAACACTTAAAACAGTTTACAAATGGCTGAAACAGAACAATATTAAGTGGGTGGGATTGGCGCGTGGCATGCCCAACGGAATGACTGAAGGAAATCGGAACTTGAATGTAACTGACCGTGTACAATCTTGTGCAGCAAATTGATACGCTCTAGTTTGCGCCGAAGAGACAGCGGTTCTAATGATAAAGCACATGCATGAGAAGGAGAAAAATTGCAGTCATATCGGCGATGAATCAGCTTTCTTTTGTATAGCCTCAAGCTTATTTATGTCAAGTGCAGTGCAAGGCGACCATTAAACTGAAGCATACTCTGGTAATGGCCTGACGAGGGATTTATAAGCGGTCAATCTGCATTCCCTAGTAGAGTGCTTGAGGGTTCGTTTTAAGTATCCCAGTTTCCTGAGTGCCCTGGCGCAGATGGTCTCAATGTGACGATGCCACTTTAGGTTTTGGGTGAAAGTGATTCCAAGATATTTGAAGGTAGTGACAGAACTAAGGTAGTGCCCATTGTAACTATAACAAAAACCTAGCGGCTGCTTTTATCAATAAAGGTCATTTGTACAGTTTTTTGGTAGTTAATACTCATTTGCCACGTGGTGCTCGTTACGCTGGTATAAAGCACGCACTCATCAGTGTATAATCGAATTTTCACTGATGTGTCCTTAGTGATCTGTGTGACATCATTAATGTAAATAATGAACAGCAAAGGCCCAAGGACTGAGCCCTGTGGTACACCAGAGGTAACCATAGCAGATGATGACTGTGCATGATTGAAAGTAACAAACTGAGACCTTAAGTGTAACCAATCAGCTATTCAGCCAAGTATTTTGTCATCACTGATAATAGTACTGAGCCTAATAAGAAGCTTTGTGTGGCACACCATATCAAATGCTTTGCTATAATCAATGAATATGGCATCAACCTGCCCTCGATTATTCAAAGCTGTATCAATGTCATGAGTGAATTCAATGAGTTGAGTAGTTGTAGAAAAGCCAGAGGGGAAACCATGTTGATTCCTTGACACTGCGTTATTGTCATTGAGGTACTGAATAATATGTTTATGAATTATGTGCTCTAGGAGTTTGGAACACGTAGACGTTAATGAAATAGGCCTGTAGTTGAAAATGAGTTGTTTATTCCCCGAATTAAACACAGGAATGACATTGGCGCTTTTCCAAATGGTCGGCACACTACTTGTTTCTAACGAGCTGCGAAAAATTATGGTTAAATAACAAGCGTTCCATTCTGCATAATGCTTTAAAAACATGTTTGGTATGCGATCCGGTCCAGCACCTTTAGTTGTGTTGATGTTCCAGAGAAGTTTATAAATGCCTGTACAACTTATTTCAATTCCTGGAAACAGTGCCATTTCTTGGTGATTGTTCATGCCAGGGGCATTACCATTCCGATTTGAAATAGCTATTAAAGGCCTCCAAGATTGTCGAGGTGTCGGAACAGGACATATCATTTATCACAGACGGGCAGGAAGCAGTAGAATTGATCGTTTTCCAAAATTTAAGCGGATTATTTTTCGTGAAAGTACTCAGTGTGGTATTCAAATAAAGCTTTCTAGCTTCACTCATTTATAAGCAGAGACGCAGGCGAAGGGGCGCCGGTTGGAAAAACGGTCGGCCCAGCGAAACAATCGCAAGCTCATGCCGATGGCAATGCTATTGTTGCACAGGCCACTCTTTGTCACTACATTTGGCATTTGTAAAGTGGAAGTTGGGCACGAGAAGAATATGCCTGTGCTGACACTGAATGATTTGACAGTGGCTTTTGACAGTGGTGAGGAGTGTGAAGGGCACTTGTAGTAGTTGCAGCACTTGCAGCAAGAAAAAATTAGATGGCCTGGTCACTGATGAAATCGCAGATATAGTTTTTGATCATGTTTATCATGCTTCGGAAGCTGTAGTATGTATAATCTAATAATTGGTAGGGTTTCTATGCTGGAAATAATTAAGGACAACATGCATACATTGTCATGAAGGCTTATTGGAATAAAGTGATCACCATCAGCCTGAGAGTGACGGTGTCAACTGCAAAAGCAGCGGAGGTCTTCAGAACCCACAGAAGAGCAACTTTCATCTGCTCTATGCTGCTGAAAAGCAGCTTTGAGGCATGCACATCGCAGAAATGCTTATGAGCTCATTATACGGAATATGGTTGAGAGCTGCACGATTCTCATTTTTGTGTTTCGAACACAAGGAAGGTGTGTCCAGTCTTCTACATAACTATGTTGCCATGACATCCAAACCAGAAGAGAAGCTCAGGGGAAGATGGATGCTTGAATCGATGAAAAGGTAGCAGAATATGATTTAGAACAGGGAATGTTGCAGGAGCCAACGTTTCGACAAGCCGACTTGTAAGCCCTGACGAAGACAAGTCTGCTTGTACGAAGACAAGTCCACTTGTCGAAACGTTGGCTCCTGCGACATTCCCTGTTCTAAATCGTATGTTGCCATGAGAATGATAACTTTGCGAGCGAAAGAAAGGCGGAGACAAAGAAATGAAATGCATCATCTGCGAAAGCTGGTGAAGCTTCCCTAAATGAGACGTTGTGAAAGTTGAAGCTAATTAAACCTTGTACTTGTAGATGTTATTTGTTTGCTAACCTTGGTTCCTATAGAAAATGCCCATACCTTTTCATTAAAAGAAGCGTTACATAGGTTGCATTGTCGCAAAATATATAACTTATAACACTTATAACAGTAACACTTATAACAATAACACTTATAACAGTATTGAAGTGCCTTGAAAATCACATTGTTATAACCGATAATTGTTATAACGGGGCTGCATGAAAAAAAGCTAAATGAGGGGGACCCAAGGGCTGGTTGTGTATGTGTGAGGGGGAGACAATGGCTAAAAGCCCCTTACCGCACTCAGTATGCTTCACAGCATGACAATCAGTGCCCAAAGATGACCATGAATCGACTTTAAGCTGCACACAAAGGACCCATCCCTCCCTGCAGCCCTGTTATTTTAATCCCCACCTTTTATATTAGTAGCCAGAGAAAATAGCCCTGAGGCCTTTCTGGGAAAGATCATTGAAGTTGCTCAAAACCAGCTTTGGAACCGGTGTCCCTTGTTACAACCATTTTTTTGTCAGGGTGGGCCTCATGTTTAGGAACTGATTTCCATTGTATGACAATGGGGCAGCCTTTTGTAGAGGGGAGCAACAAGTGTGCAGTGGCAAAAGTTCGTTTTTATTTTCACGATTTCACATTCAGTTACCTCTTGGCACCAATACACAGTACACCCAGCAGCCAGACTTCATTGTTATAACCAACAACAGGGCATGGGAACATTGTTAAGAGAGGGTTGGTTCACCATAGAAAACATACAAAAGTTGTTGGTGCAGCAGCTAACCACTGTTATAAGCGATATATTGATATATCCGGTATTGTTATAAGTGGGTTCAACTGTATTTGAATGTCTGTGGGCTTCATTGTTTTTGCTTTTGTGTTCTTGAATGCAGAAACTGCTTCATTAAGATGTTTGTTTTTATGTGTTTTTCTTAATGTGATTCTTATTGCGACCTAGTCTTTTAACAGTAGAGATTCCTCTATATGCCAAGCAAGCCAATGGCCTGATGCATTCAAATTGTATATGTCTCGCAATGTGTTAGTCAAAGTCAGTCTTCTTTTTTTCCGTATACTCGACTCGTATGGTAAAATGTGTTATCGTGCCTAATGAGGGTCATATTTCATGATTGTAAATAAGCAAGGAAGGGATCAAGCTGGGGTTGAGAAAATTTGATATCCACTGATACGTCGGCAGGATACCGCTGTTGCTATTACACTACCCGCATACTTGCTGTGACAGTTGCTCCCCTCTAACTGCCTCATTTGAGATGTGATGCTCAAAAACCACGCTGTGGGTTTGTCGTCTTGTGACTGGCGTATCATGTAGTTTTGCCCATTAGAGTGCAGCAGGCTTGTCTGCAAGCCAATATGCTACTCTGTTCGCATAAACGCTGTAAAGGGCTTTGATGAAAACTGACTGACACCAGTCCAGGCAGCCAGAAGGATGCTGACAACACATCACAACTTTGTGATATACGATATTGAAAGTAAATTAGCCTAAAGGTATGTAGCTGTGATGTGGGAGGTGCACTGCTTTGGCTACATAGATATCATTGGTGCAGGTGTTGGTTGGCAGATTCCTGATTTATGACACTGTCAACAGCAGTGTAAAGCTTGCACACCTGCTTGGCGGCTGATCGATGCTTGTTCAGACACCTGGGCTATTCTTCCACCTTGTCGTGCTCACACACAGGGTAAAGCTGAAACCCGAAACATTTGCATAGGCATGTTTAAATATTGCTATTTGGATTGGGCGTCGCTGACTTCCCTTAGATGCTGGATTGTGCCTCTGGAACCGTGTGCAGTGAGCAAACAACCAAAAAAAAATTCAATTAGCTTTTATGCTTACCTTTGTGCTCAAGATTCGAGAAGTGGATATCATTGACATTGCCAGTGACCCTGTGATGCCGCGGGTGAGTGCAACCGCAGTGCATGCATTGTTGCAATGGTGCCAGTGAGGAGAACCCTTTGTGCTGCGCAGCTTTTTAGTAAAATAGACAGTTTCGCATTTACGCATTTTAAACTTAGTGCAAGCTACCATACCGGTGCAATCAATTTTTTCGCCACACGCTAGTAACGTTTGTGTTTCTTATAAGACAGTGAAGCTGCATTACTTATACAGCAAGATTTTGTCACTGTACAATTCACGTGCCTGCTGCTTGATTCATACTTAGGTATGAGTGTGCCCTAGGTAAACAATCCAATGCATCTTGCCTTTGCTATCTCACGTTATCAGTGTCCTTATGCAGGAATGCTTGTGGGAAAATTGTCCAAAGCCTTTCCAAAAACTATTGAGCCCCTTTATGTACTGCATTTGCAAAAGCTATAAAAAATGTAACGTGGAGTACGTTCCTTTTCTGGCTTCATCATTGGAGTTGTGGCGGCAAGTGTCTGGTCTACTCCTCTTCCTTCTGATTGTCCTGCAAAAAGGGTCGGTCCTCTGTCCAAGCTCAAGCTGGGCCCCGTCATTGATTTAGGCACCCGTAGGTTGCTTCAGGCTTCCGGCAGCTTCGTGGACCATAATGGCAGCAGCATGAGCAGCAGTCCAAAGGAATGTTATTGTTTCAGTGCGCGCGTAGAAAGGAAGCTGTGGCAGTGCAGCCGTGGCACTGTGTATTGCTCATCTGTCAATGAAATGGCAGCTTTTCTTGTTGGCAGGTCATGGCAGTACTGTAAAACCTAGTTGTAACGAAGTTGAAGGGGGAGTGGTAATTACTTCATTGTAACCATTAGTTCGTTATAACCAATATCAATTTCATCTATAGGAATTTCAAGGGGAATTGCAATTACTTCGTTATATCCGATATTTCATTATATCCGGGTTCGTTATAACGAGGTTCTACTGTATATCCCCAACTGTAACATTTCAGGATTTTGCTGCCTTTAACATTTGCTGTCTTGTGGCCTTAAATGTGAACATCTGAGACACTTGTTGAAAATTGTAAGAACAGAAACCTAATATGATGGCAGAGGGCAAGTTGAAGTTTACCCGCGTTTGCAGAAAACATGTATACATAGAAGGAATGGGAAAAAGGCGGCCCTAAAGTGCCCAACCAGGAGCCTCTGCACATGATTGGTGGGACCAAAATCCAGAATGAACACAGAGATGTCTCTGGGCCAGTAAGAGAAAACTGCATCGTCAGAATAAATAGGTGAATGAGTGAACTACACCAAAAAGGGAGGTTACGTTGACATGGAAAATTGGACAAGAAAGCAGTTGTCTACAAAGGTATAAATTTGCTCAGGAAGTACAGATTTGAAACGGCACTGAAAATTTACATGGTAGGTTAACGTGAACATCTGTGCATAACTAGCACACAAAAGTGTGAGATGTGCTCAAATGCTGGATGGTAAAGTTGCTTTCGTATGTAGAATGAGTGAATAAAGACAGTGCAGGCCAAAGCCTAACCCTGAGCACGTTTTTAATGAAAACACACTGGAAAGGTGCTTGAATAAAGTAAATAATTTAAGGGGGGAGGATGCTCGTTGAAGCCAAACGTTTTGGAAAAAACTTCTGTTTTGAAAATGTTATTTTCAAGTTCTGCCATTAGCGAGGCATCAACTAACCAATTTTATTGCATCCTAAATCATTATTCTAGCCATACCAGCTTCTTACATGCGATCAATGATGAATACACTTTTGTTTTTTGCTATTGTCTCACGGTCATTTTTGTGTCCCCTTACGATCTTACGGGAAGCTTTTCTCAGGTTTTATAGACGCAATCCTGATTATTTTTTTTTTTTGTGCTGCAAAGCTTAATGCTTAGAGTGTGCAGCCAAATGCCACATGTTACATTGGGAAGCTATAAATTTTAGGAAAGGGCAAAATAATAAACATGTCATTACTCAGCCATTCAAATTAGAACTTTGAAACTTTGTAACTTTTGTACTGGGGGAGGCTAGAGCTATAAAATAAATTTCCTTGCACTCCTCGGCACATGTAGAATGCAGTAACCTTTAATTCAGCAAGATTCATACAGCCAGTTTAAAAGAAATGTGCCCGAATGATATTCTAATTAATTAATAATTCTAAAATTAATGGCCTATTTCACCTAAAGTCTGAATTCGTATTTGGCATTGGTGCATGAGCATACATAACCATTAAAGCTTTTATAATCCCAGCCTAAATCATAAAGTACTCTAAGAGCAGCCATGTTGAACAGAGCTGTTGGATTGATGTAAGGAAGTGTCTGTTGTGGCAGCATGTGGTAGTTTGTTGACCTCTCACTGAAATGAGTGTTTTTGGCATACGGGGGTACTTCACTCCTGGGGCACAATTTTCTATCATGCCATTGTTTGTGGCTTGCAAGCGTCCTACTTCTATACGAAGCTCTCAGCGAGTGGAGATGTAGTGCATTCCTTCAGCCGCCTTGTTTCTCTCTAATGTTATTCCATTACTGTGGTGGTTTGTGGGCCCAGAACTCGGACACAGACAGTCAAAGACAGGGAAAACATTTATCGACAGGATGAGACAGCACATACCGTATTTACTCTAATCTAACGCGCACCTTTTTTCCAATAAAACGGGTCCAAAAATAGCATGCGCGTTAGAATCGAGTGCGAACGAACGACACCGTTACCATACCGCCGTCGGCATCAAAATGGCCGCCTCCTATGAGGTTCGGGCGCTGTCGAACGGTCACTGGCGAAAAAACGAACTAGTGGCGCGGCGGTCTGGAGGCGGCGCACATAGTTTCTGGAGTGTCTGTGTCGCCGTCGGTCCCGCACTGTACGACGCACATGATGCGTAGGCCGGTGATACTCGCTGCGCCGGCTTGGCTGTCTTGCGGCCAAACAAGGTCGCTAAGTCGCCGGTGCAATCTCCGCCGCACAGATTTCAGTAGTGTTCGCGGGTAACCGTAACGGTAGATGTTTCTCATCACCGCACGCAAAGCGGCTCATCATCGCATTTCTCCCTCATATCTGTGCTGAGCCTGAGCCACCTGCGCCTCTTAGTCGTGCGTGCTGCATGATGTTCGAGATTGCATCGCGGCAATCTCTGGGACCACGCCCCGCTTATCTGCGCCAGCCTGCGCAGCACGCCTGGCAGCGCGCTGAGGGAACTGCGATAGCACGGAGGAATGCAGCACTGCGGCTGCGCCCGTCAACATTTGGCAGTTTTATCGGGACGCAGGAGTTACGAATCGGCGCGCCGAACGTGTTCGAGACACCGCAGATCAAATGAAGCGGGAAAGCCATAGCGCGGCCGTTCGAGGGACTGCGGGGGTTCACAGTTGGCGGTGCGTTTATTACGCGAGTACGGCATTTGTTATTATAAACGTGAGAAGGTTGATTACTAAGGACCTTTTTTTCCGGTGTCATAAAAATGGGAGCGTGTTACAATCGATGTTTCACTTTTTTTTTTTTTTTTGTCACGGGAAGCGGGTGCGCGTTAGAATTAAGGGCGCGTTAGAATCGAGTAAATACGGTACACAGTCTTCCAGTATGGTCAAACAGTGCAACACAAAGGAAACACTCTGACCGCCACGCTCTCACGAGTAATCGGCGTGTCCCGCCCGAGGTGATGTCAGAGGTCCGTTGGCACCACTCACAGTGCCGCTGTTCCTAGAAGCGGAGCACATGGACTGCAGGGGAGGCACGATGGGCTGTGCCCGGGGCACGAGCAGATCCTGAGCTGCTCGCTCAGGAGCGCGTCGGGGTACGATGCACCTGACGTGGCACCGAGGCCACGCCCTCAGAAAATGGCTGTGCAGAACTGTAACGTACGTGGCACCGTGGCCATGTCCTCAGGAGGTGTTTGTGCCGGACTGGAACTGGCACGGCACTGTGGCCACGTCCTCAGCAGGTGGTAGATGGCTGGTCGCGGCCACACCACAGTTCCAGCCGCTCGCCCTGTCCTGCTCGCTCGTCCACCACAGAACAGCCAGCAAGGCCCGGTCAGCAAACTCGTTTGCCACAGGGGAGTGCCCTGTACGACCCGGTTGGTCTGATCGCACCAGCTCGGTACGTCTGTTCTCCTGAGTCTACGTGCAACTCTCGGTCGCTGGCAGCGCTCGATCAGCCACCGGCATTCTCCAGGCCACACGCTTCCCGTTCGGCATGCACAAGCGCACACTCTTTGTCTTCTTCGCTTCCACTTTCTTTGGCTCGTCACAGCCTCTTACTACAATTACACAACAAATGAACTTTAGACACATGGATACAATAAACTGTGCATGTCAGCATTCATTGCTACTAGCAGGGTCCTTGAACGCTTTTCTGGTCACGAAACTCCGCCCACCATTTCATACAGGGACAGGAACTGCCGCAGGAGACGGAGGGCATGTGCGCCCACACGCACTGCGGTTAGCGGAAGCGGCTGTGCCGCTTAGAGGCATTTGTTTATCATACATCACAATGTGGATATTTGGCTATCACTCATGTTTTACGTAGTGACACATGGCGTGGTTGTTTTGAAAGATGGTGGGAATTGCTTTAGCGCCAAGTAGGTAATTCAGAGCAGAAGGGTAATTGCTGTCTATGAAGTGCTGGTTCCTACGTGTGGTGTGTTTACATTGTGTTCTAGCTTCCAATATAAGCACCGTGCATTTCTGAAATAAAATCGGTATAAGCACCTTGCATTTCTGAAATAAAATCAGTTAAATGTTAGGACACGTCCTGTCGTAGTACTTGTCCCTGCCGTTTCGCACAAAACACAGAATCCTGTCGTAGTTCTGGTAGTACGAAGCGGCGCATTACCAAAGAATGAATATGGGTGAAGCATGCACCTTGACAAAAACAAAAGAAAGAAAAGCTTTTCTTCTTTTATTTTTGCCCTCGTCAGAGTGCACTGCTTGTCCCATACGGTTTGATGATCAATCACTAACTTACCTAGCTTTCAACTTTATCGAGCGTGATTATTTTTAACGTTTTATCGCACTGTATATATACCTGCTTTTTTTAGAGAGCAAGTGCTTCTTTTTCTTGATTTGATACTCACTCTTGCAGTTGAACATATAAATTTGGCTCCTAATTACGGCACATGTTGTTTGTGTCGAACATGCAAGCATTGCTTAGAGAAAATTAATGGCAGCATAAATGCAATGGTCATTAGATAAGTCACAGCTGCAGCCCTTAACTCACTACTCACATCCACCAAATGTGTAGATTATTGCATTCGACAAATCCAAACAATGAAGTGAGAATGTGCAGCCAATTTTTGAAGACTGAGCATGGAGCAGTTGACAGAAAGATTTTATTGGCCACTTATGAGATGGTATCGCACCTGGTAAAAGGAAGCGCAGCTTTCAGCCTGCGAGAAATATGAACTGGGCAGCGTGCACGGGCGAGCGCAGTAGAAGAAATCTTCCTTGAGACACATGTGCAGTAAGTACATGCGAGTTGAAGTCACTCACAGAGTCTTACAAAGTTTCTTTGAGCCGCAGGCACATGTGAAATCTAACAGCAAACTCTGTCGCGTCCGACCAGCACCGTGGAGCAGCGTACCATGTTGGACGCCTTCTATGGCGGCCACTTACTATTCTAGTGGTTTCAAGTGTAGTCAGACAGACACCCGAAACAGCAAGGATTTCTCACTCAATCAAAACCACGTATGAGAGGAGGTTTCTAGCTCGCCTCACCACTTTGGGAGCAGATGACGGAGCCACGTGATCCCTTGTGCCGCGTCTTGCCAAGAACAGCGCCAGCTTTTCCTGTGGTGGCACTTGTGGCCAATATTCTAACACTACACATGAACAGTCCCTGTTTCATTGCACACAATGCTTAAATCCGTTCTATCTACAAATTTGGTGAAACTGGGAAAAAGAAAAAGGCTGCTGCAGCCGGATTTCTTGGGCACCCTGCTGCCCATGCACATCTTGTCTGGCCGCACACGTAGCCACTGCAGCAGCATAGCAAGCTGTCCCCATAGCATTACGGAGGAGTTTCATGACCTGCTACTCTGCTACAAGCAAACAGTCATGTCTAGTCCATACTTTTTGTCATTACTTTCACCCAGTGCTGATGATTGCACAATTTGAGGAAAAGCTGCAGTTGTGGCCTGTTCATGATCCTTTTCTCTGCGTATTAATGCTGTGATGCCTAGCATGAAGATGCACCCTGATGCAGTTAGCATCACAGGCCAAATATAAAGGGACTGTCTATTGTCCTTCACTGCTCTCCCGTTTTTTGGGCTCAATAGAAAGCATACCTTTCATAGTGTCCCAGTGTGCAGTGGTCTCTCCATAAAATTAGTAGAGAGTACCATTCCAGAGTTTCTTCATGTACGAAGTTGTTTTTTTTTTTTTTCTATTGTAAAGAAGCTCGCAACAATGGTTACTGGGCGCGATCTCCCTGAGCCACCCTTTTGGGTGCGGGCGGCCTCCTCCCAACAGGAGCGGGTTCCAGGGTGCGAGGAGGAGAGATTTCGTCCTTGCCGACACGCAGCTTAAGAAAAGAAACACCTGTGTTCTTGAGCCGCTTTAGTGATCTCTTCCCTTTTCCAAAGGAAGCCAAGAAGCAGGAGGCAAGAAAGTGCTTGGAACAGACTTTAGCATAATTGGGCAAACTGGTGTCTTCCCACAGCTTTTTCTGACACCATTTCGTGGGCACATTATGGATTGAGGTGCGTAATGTGGCAGGGATGATGCCTGCATGCATTCACAGTGCAGCATGTTAGAGACATCCTGAAAACCTGACAGGCGCAGGACTACGTGCCAGTACAGGCCGATGAATACGAAGGCAGCTCCTCCACCTGCACCACCCTGGAAGCAGCGAAAACAAGTTGCTCTTGCACGCTATAAAAAATGTCTTATAGGGGGAAGTACGTTTGTAAGCATACATAGTTGTTTTTGAGCAGGGTCCCCTGAGCTGGCACATCGTGAGTATGCAAACCACGGCACGGACTCATGATTTTGTCATTTTCTTTTTGTTTGTTGTGTATTGCGAGATGTTCTTAAGTATGAGCAAGTATTTCTGTTCATCCTTCTAGCTCTTGTTGCACAACACTTTGCGTGCGCACACGTGTGGGAGTATGCAGATGTATATGTGTGTGCCAGTGAAAGGCTGTGTGTTTAATTTTAAGCGTACATGAAAAGCTACCATGGATTCATAAAGCCCCGTGGATCGATTTCAATTTCAATTTTTATTTCCATAAGAATGGAGGAAGGGCTGAACAAAAAGTGGTAACTTCCGTTTGACAAGGATTCAGTCCCCTGTATAAGGCATACAACAAAGAGACAAATTATACACAAATGTACACATAGCGTATTTAATATCAAAGGAAGTACAGAGAATGAGGCATCTGAATGTCGTAGTTAAACAGTACTAGTGTGGAGCACTACACACACACGCACATACAAAAAGGTAAAATGAATATAACTTGTAAACACAGGTAAATTTGTAGAAGCATGTGTCATAGGAGTGAGTTGTTTGTGTTACATGAGATAACTAAGCATTTGATATCATTATTTCATTACAAAACAGTAGCATAGATCCTTTTTTATGAGGTTAGTAATGTTGAAGGTTATGGTAGATTTCCGCCCTTGTTGGTGCAACATCTCAGTGTTAAGCGCGCAACTTTGACGCGGATGGGACAGGAAAGGAACACACACACGAGCGATGGTGTTTGTGTTGGGGTATGCAGATGCCCCGTCCGCGTCAAAAAAGTTCCGCACTTAACACTGTAAACTTGTTGAAGGAACATATTTAGCAATGCAGGAAGCATATATAAAGCGCTCTGCTTGCCATATTTATTTCTTAAAATAAAAAGGTACTTGCCAGTATAGTATTCATTGTTATGCATAGTGCACAGGTGTGTCTTGATTTTTCATTCTTCTGGGGCAAGTAATAGTTGCTCGTTATTCTTAAACTCTGCTTGTGTCTTGTAGAAAGGGTGTGTGAGTAAAGGTGCGGCATCAAGATGAAATTGTACTGAATGAACAGTTTCTTCTTACGCACATTGTATGGTACACCAGAATGGCTTTTTTTTTAAGTGTGTGGAGGTGATTTAAATTAATGTGGTTGTGGCCCAGTCTACAAGCACTAGTTCAAGTTTGACATAAATTATGCATTATACATTTTATTTTAACATTTTACGGCAGTAACGCACGTAGCTTTGCCATTTCCCCAACGCATCTCGAAAGTTGCTTGGTTACATGATTGACATGTGTGTCCCAAAGCATAGCATATGATGTTAGTGCCTACCCGTTGCATGTGTCTTTTTCACGCAGTTTTTCAAGCTGCGTATAAACTATCTTTTTGGCAGGTGTGTCACGCAAATGAAAGCTTCCATCACCTTCAGCCAATCAAAGTGGTCAGCACTCATTTTTTTTAGTCAAGGCTCGTCATGAGAGCAAGCTGCATATGTAATGTGGATGCCGCAAGTGCATCACAACCACGGCTGCGTCTTTTAAGTGCGAATGCACTTAAACCCCGAAAACTCCGCCGAAAACACCCCGAAAACTCCGCCGGCATCCGCGCTCCTCCTCCTCTCCCCTAGCAACGGCGCGAGGAGCGGAGAGGAGCGTCTGTAGCAACGGCGCAGCGACGTCGCGCCCCACGTGACTGCGCGCGCTCCGCCCTCCGCTCCGTGGCTGCGCGCGCCCCGCGCCGGCTCCGCACCGCTCTCCGCGCCGTGACGTCACGGCGCGTTGTGCAGCTGGCGCCTCCGCGCCGGCTCGTCGCACCCTCTCCGCGCCGTGACGTCACGGCGCCATGCAGCTGGTGTGCCTCTCCCCCCGTTAGGTTTGCACTCACCCTACTTCATATATAAATGTGTGTGTGTGTGTACAAATGCATCATGACAACAACACTTTAAATCATTAATTACACTTAATCATCATCATCAGTAAAAGTGCTTTGCACTTAAAAACGGCCAGACCTCCGTGGGTCGGCTGGCGCGTGCTCTCGCTGCCGTCTCCTTCGCTCGGCTCTGCAGTTTAGTCGCGCGCGCCCCCTCATAGCATCACCCCGTGCTTCGCACTTCCTCATACTCCCCTTCGGGGAAATGCGGTTTTTTTTGTTTCATCGAGATCGTACGTCCTGCACAGACATCCTGTGCGCCAGAATACGACAATCGCCATGTTGCTTGGTGCATTAATAAGAGCATGGATTATCAGTAATGGATAAAGATGGTGTGCACTCACCTGCAAATACGTGCCACTACTGCATGAGATTAGAACATTTTGGCAGTAGTGGTGACACACGGCAAGAAGACTTTTAGAAAGCTTATCAGATTAAGAATTGCCTTAGGGACAAGTATGTTTTTCTTTCTAAAAGCAAAACCCAGCCGTAAAAATGTCACTGTTTTATCTCTTGGCCCTGATTTAAGAATAAAACAACTTAAGTTTAATCCCCTACCTTTCGCTCCCCAATTTCTTTCAAAGCCCTGCATGCCTAATGACGTATTCCTCTGCTGTCAACAATGGCCGCCCAGCAGCAAACGTTTACAAAAAGCGTCTTCTCGCTGCTTCCTTATGTGCAACCAAGCTTCTCTCGTTGCCAGGTGTGGTCTTCCACATGCTGCCACAGGCCTCTGCAGGGGCTAAAAAAGGCAATGTCCATGAATACAAACAAAAAAAAAAGAGGATGGAGGAGCACTTCTGTTTACCGGCCACACCCATCGCATGCCCAGGATAGACCTCCCTCCCAGAAAGCTTAGATTTTATTTTGTGGGGGCTTACAGCAGTGTTTAGCATTTGTGGCAACCATACACGCAGCCGTACACAGTTGCAACTTTTTCTTTTTACTGTGATTATGCGTCAGCATTTTGAGGTGCCATGCTTCTTCTGCCCGTACACACCTGCTCTCTGCTGCGACTGACTAGTAGTGCACCGTGATGTGGATGGCACCATTTGTTTTGTCAAAATTGCAGCTCTCTAGCCCTATATCCATGCAGTAGACTTTCTTTTTGCCCATGTTGAGCAGTACATTTATCGGTAATTTAACATGGTATTATTCAACAAATAGTCAAACATTATTACAAAGATATTCTATTTGATTCACACTGAAACAATAATATTCGAATGCGTTTCCTACTGAAACTTTTGCTATTAGCACAGCCGGTTTAAAGCACTATCAATTGAAGTGCCCCTGCAATACCGTATTTACCCGCATAATTTGCGCCCTCGCATAATTTGCGCACCCCTAATATTTAGCTAGCTTTGCAAAAAAAAAAAAAAAAAATCCTCGCATATTTTGCGCTCCCCATTCCCAGCTCACCAGCGCTCATGCACGGACAGACAGCCGCGCGGCTGCGCCCCTCGCTGCGCAGGCGAGCGCAGTCATACACAAAAGGAGTTGCGAGTGCAATGCCCCTTTTTCAGATTCTTTTCTCCGGAAGCCCCCGAAGCCCAAAGTACGGTCGCTAGAATAAAAGCATGCGAGTGGGGGTGACGAAAACAGCTGAAGCAGAGATCAAACGAGTCCGGCCTATCTCCGTCGCTCGGAGGGCGGATGTGATAACATCACCCCGATCGGGACACCTGCCTTCGATGCGGGGAGGAAAGGCCCCGCCCCTCTTTAACGAGCATGAAAAGACGCGAGGCGGTGGGGGGAGGGGGGGAGGAGTGTCGCCCGGCTGCCGAGCGATCGCATTGCTGCCGAGAGAGCGCTGGCGTGCGTGCTATCTCGGCAGGCATCAGCGGGCGGCTCGTAAACACTTCTGTGTGCTGTGCTCTCAACACGAAGGGACTGTGAAAGGTGTCCCTGGAGCAGCCGTATTCTCTCACACCAACGTTTTGCAGTGTTACGTGAGATCGCATCCAAAAGTGTTACCGCGCTAGTGGCATTATATTACACGTTGTTTCAAGCGTGTTTGCGAAATATCCGCATAATTTGCGCACCCCCTCTTCGGAGCTCTAAATCTCGAAAAAAAGAGGGGGGCACATGCCATAGGAGCAACTTCTGTTCTGAGTGTGCGTTCCTTTTTTCATCCTGCTTTCTGGCACTGTGCACACAATGCATTTGCAAGATATGTCCAAGGAGCCGATTCTTTGGAAGCCTTGGCTCTTGCCCCTTATATTAGTCACGCTAACACCTGTCACCCTGCACCCAACCCCCCCTTTTTTTTTTGTTCGCATGTGCTGCTCTTCTTCTCCTCTCTTTCTGAGGACAAGGGAGAGTATGCAAAGGTGTACATAAACGAACGCTGGAGAAGGCAGTTGCCATCCTGACGAAGACAAGTCCGCTTGTCGAAACGTTGGCTCCTGCGACATACCCTGTTCTAAATCGTATTTTGCTATTTGTTAGATTCAAGCGTCCATCTTCCCCTGAGCTTCTCTTCTAGTTTGGATTTCAGCTAGTAAATACGGTAGTTTAATTTGTTTGAATGCTTGGGCTACAACATGATTTGTGCCATATTTTCATCAAGAGAGTCCCCAAATTTTGCCCTCCTCCGTAGTATTTTTTCTGATCTCTTTGCCGAGCCGTTGAAGGCTCGGCAAAGAGATCATTCAAGGACAAGGCAGTTGCCATCCAGATGAAGACAGGTCCACTTGTTGAAACGTTGGCTCAAGCTACATTCCCTGTACTCCATCATTTTTAACGATCTGTTCACCGATTCATGGTCATTGTGTAAGATGCCCTGAGTGTGACAATAAATTATAATTGTGCATTCTCTTTTTGCTGCAGTCCTTCTAGTCCTACAAATTAGTGAAAAGAACAGGCGTGCTGTCAGTCGGGTACACGTGGCAGTCTACGTGTGAGACAACTGTTCAGACACTCTGTCTCTTCTCTGTTGAGGCTAATCGATGCCCGACTCATGCACGCGCTTCCACTATTATTGATACGACAAGCCTCGACCATTAAATGCGTTTCTTCATCCTTATGCATTTCGATGGAGGCGAATGTCAAGGCCCGTGTGCTGTGTGATGTCAGTGCACGTTAAAGAGCCCCAGGTGGTCAAAATTTCTGGAGACCTCCACTACGGCGTCTCTCATAATCAGTCATCATTATCCCTGTACAGAATCGCACATTCGTCTAACTTCGGCATGCAGTTAGTCACGGCAGTGCAGCGATAGATTGGACGGCGTTCCACCTGATAATGATCGTCTGTGTTCAAGTAATCTCTGATTAATACAATGGCCCGGTTGCCCTATGTAGAAACGTCCGCAGCTAAAAGGATCTTATAAACCAGATCCATGTGACAGCCCATAAAATTATTGTTGGCTGTGTGCTTAACCCGAGAAATATCCGTTTGCTTTTTTCCTTCCACCTGCTCATTCTTCCTATGCACGGCAGCACAAGTCCTACCTAACTCTAAAAGAACTTGTTGTAGGGCTAGTTGGTAGAACATATCTAAACCTTATTCTGAGCGCAACGACACGACACATCCACACACACACCCACACACCCAGGCATCAACCACGCACAGCGCTCACTTCCAACTGAATTTATTCAACGCACGAAGGCTGAATATATACATGTGGCACATGCGCGCGTACATCATGTGAAGCCAACACACACAATCAACATATACATTTCCTTCTTGCTCTTTCTATCTTATAGTCTTGATCTTATGAACTGCAGTTCACTAGGAAACAGAGATAGCGACGGGTGCTTACACAGTGATCCTTATCTTTTTCAATGTAGAAAGCCTCTAACACTTCACGTGCAGTTTTTCTTTTGCTTCTGCCCAGAATCTTAGTCTCGGAGAATCCTGCGTCACAGCCACACATTATACAATGCGCAACCAGGTGCGCATACTTATCATCTCGTTTGATTAATTTTTGGGCGTGTTCCCTTAACCGGTCATTAACGCATGGAACACAGCATGGAACGTAGTTTTCACAATCAGGTTAGCCGATTAGAGGCTGCAGGCTTCCCTCGATCGGTCATCACAGCCGTTGTCGAATCACTGCTGCAGAAGTTAAAACGTGGAACAAGGGAAGCGTCGATTGCTACCCAGCCCTCAAGGATTAGGCCACAAGTTGTGCCATATATCCATAAACTCTCGCACAATTTCAAGAAAGTCGCGGGTAGGCACGGTGTACCGATGGTCTTTTCGGCGCCCGAGAAAATCGGGAAGTTGTGCCAACGCATTTGCGTGAGCAAAAAGCGCGACTGCGAGAAGAAGCATGAGAGGCCTTTTCTCAAAAAGTGTTCCACGGGGGTCGTGTACTCGATACCCCTATCCTGCGGCCAGGTGTACATCGGTCAAACCGAAAGGTGTGTTAATGACCGGTTAAGGGAACACGCCCAAAAATTAATCAAACGAGATGATAAGTATGCGCACCTGGTTGCGCATTGTATAATGTGTGGCTGTGACGCAGGATTCTCCAAGACTAAGATTCTGGGCAGAAGCAAAAGAAAAACTGCACGTGAAGTGTTAGAGGCTTTCTACATTGAAAAAGATAAGGATCACTGTGTAAGCACCCGTCGCTATCTCTGTTTCCTAGTGAACTGCAGTTCATAAGATCAAGACTATAAGATAGAAAGAGCAAGAAGAAAATGTATATGTTGATTGTGTGTGTTGGCTTCACATGATGTATGCGCGCATGTGCCACATGTATATATTCAGCCTTCGTGCGTTGAATAAATTCAGTTGGAAGTGAGCGCTGTGCGTGGTTGATGCCTGGGTGTGTGGGTGTGTGTGTGGATGTGTCGTGTGGTTGCGCTCAGAATAAGGTTTAGATATGTCCTACCTAACTGTTTGGGAGTCATAAAAACAATGTTAATCCCATATCTACTGCCCACTTTCTTAAGCCTGTGCAAAATGGAGTGAATGTACACAATACCCACGACTCTTTTCTTCTTGTTACTGCTTTCTGTTACGGCGGGTGTTCCGGTCAAAATCGACTTCTTTAGGCATTCAGCTACAATGGCTATAGCTAAGCTAGGGAAACCTGCTTATAGTAGGCGCTTGACCTGCGCATTAAAGCTTGTGTTTAATTGGTGCGCTCATGATTTGGATGATTTCAGACGCGACATGGCTATTTGGTTTTTTACTACGTTCAAATGCTTGGAGTGAAAGTTTAACGACGGCTTAGATGCACTAGGAGAATACTGCCAACACACATGGTCTTGCTCAAATGTCAAAAAGATACCTAGAAATTGCATTATTTTTCCCTGAGGCATTTCTCTGTAAAACTTAAACCGTCACTTTAAATTGATCGCTTACAAAGGTGATGACTGATTCAAGATCGCTGTTACTGCAAAAAATCAAGTAGTCGTAAGTATAATGAAATACCATAATGGCGTGGTCACCTAGTGCTTCCTTTAATGGTTGTCAAACTTGCTCAAGTAGGGATCACTATGAACAGGGGTCCGTGGCATCAGGAAAGTCTGAAAGCTCTTATTAGCTGTGATCTGTAGCAGTGTGCATGCCTCTGACCTTGCAGTGCAGGGATGGAGAAAATAATAGGATGCGGAATGCTGCTGGAGTGTACTTTCCGGCAAGTGGACTTGTCTTAGTCTGGGGAGCTCCTGCCAACCTTGGAACAAGAGGGAGAAAAGGGAAAGCACGCACCCGAAAGAGGGCAAGGAGAGAAAGTGGACGGTAGGAACAGAAAATGAAAGAGGGCATGGGAGAGGAGTATGTTGAGCCAACATTCTGCTGGGTTGGAGTGAGGAGCAACTGCAAACGAGAAGTGTAGAAAGGTGCTTATTAGGGCTGGATGGTTTACGATTGTGAGAATATGGAGCAGCACTGAACAGCGGGGAACAGCACAGGCACGGCTGCTGACTAACAACCACATTTGTTTATCGCTTCACTTGTCACCACCACCACGACCACAAAGAATTGACAAAAAGAAGATCAGTATGCACAGAGTCCAAATTGAAATCAAGAGGGAAATGGAAGGGAGGCCTACACATGTCTCTCCACTGCTACGGATGCAAAGTTTGAAGATGAGGCGAGCTCATTCATCCTGCTGTATTGTTACAGCGCTGTGACGGTTGCCTACAGGTAGCCATCACTGCACTGTAACAATTGCGGCTGCCAGCCATCTTTCAATTATCTGACTTCCTTGTCAAAATACCACTATCAGTGTGGTTGCCTTCTTTCTGAAGCCTGTCACATCTATAGCAGTGGAGCGGTATGTGTAAGCCTCCCCTCCATTTTTCTCCTTCCAAAGGAGATAGCATAAGTCAGTTGCTAATCTCAGTTTGCCCTCTTCTGCACATGCTGATTTTCTTTTCCTGTGATTTCCTTGTGATAGTGGGGGTGCACTTTTATGTACAACGACTGAAGCAATAAACTTGTGTGATTGTTAGTCAGCGGCCATGTAAGTGCTCTTCCTTCGTCCTGTTGTTCAACGCTGTTTGGTCTTCTTGTGAAAATTATAAGTTCATGGCAGTCATGAGCACGTTACCAGTAAAAAGTAACAGCGTTACAGTTACCTAAGCCAAAAAAGTGACTGTTACAGTTACAGTTACTCAGCTTCCAAAAGTAAGTTGTTTCAGTTAGAGTTACTGTTAAAACGTAACGTCGTTACTTTTCCATTACTGTACAAGATTGATACACCACAAACAAAATTATGTAGTTCTTTCAACGGAAACATATGAAGACATGTGGTTAGTCAAAATAAAGCTTCTTCTTGGGCTAGTTGGTTCAAATTGGTGCACATACAACTAAATCAACAGACACAAGAGAGGGACACACAGAGTGCCAACTACCAACTGATTTTATTCAGAACGGAAGAAGGGTGTCTATTTATACTGTCTGTCTTTTACCTTTGAATTGCCCAATAGTCACCATCTGCAGTTTTAAAGACGATAGTCTTTCTTGGGATACTTGAACGCAGAAATCTTGGTCCGTCTTTCTGTTTGTCTGTCTGTCACACGATTCAGCCACCCAGCCATCTTGAACTGGTAGCTGCCCATACTTGGGAACATTGTCGATCAAAAAGTAAATATTAACATATCTGAGGTGCAACATCAGTACGTAAGTATTAGTTGGTGTGTTCCTTTACTAAAAAATACATAGATACGTAATTCTAAAGACCCTAGTGTTCGTTAGTCTGCACTAAAAATGCGGCACTATGCACGAAAAAGGCAATCTTATGTGCCTCTGTAATTTCCCGCGTCAACTGGGAAGGGCTTCTTGCTAGAACTTCAGATTTATTAAACGGGACAACAACCACAATGCTTACAATGAATGCCAAAATGGCCTTTAACAGTACTGGTGACGCTATTGTATGTTCGCGAAGCCTGTCATTTAGACATCTGCATGTCTGTTCTGTGCAAAATTTGCCACAAGACAAGGGTATACAGGCAAGGGTATATGGTAAACAATATCAATTTCACCTTGAGCGTGCCTAAGACAACTGCCTAATAAGACAAGGGCCTAATAAGACAAGGGTACGCAGACAAGAGTATACGGTAAACAATGTCAATGTCGCCTTGTGCGTGCAGCTTTGTTAGCTGCTGTTAAGGTGAACTAAAATTGTTCTACTTCATGACAGTGCTGTGGTAACCCTTGTCTTTAGTTTACCGCCTTGAGTTTAGCGCAGTGCCAGGAAAGTGCAGTATCAGTGACACATAAGCAGTGGGTTGCTGTAGACCTCGCCAATTGGCAGTGCACCAAATTCTGTGAAGCCGTGGGTGAGTCAGCACTCAAGAATTGCATGAAAAGTGTGAACCACCTAGCATATGGGGAAAGTAAAGTGCAAAGCAACCTGATTAAAAACTACGTGACTGGTGCTGTTGGTGAGCAACAGGAAAGCGTCGAGCCATCAACTTCATTGTACTTGCGCCATGCGTGCACAGTGCATGAACTTGTGATGGATGCTGAGGTACTGTGGACCTTATAGATCAATCTTACTGCATGATCTCTGCATGTGTGAGTTTCCGGAAGCAGCGCTGCCGCCATCTTAGTCGGAGTGCTCCAAGCACAGCTAGTGCGGCTGCTCACTGCGTGCTCTGAATGAACTAGCGTATTGTACAAATCTTCGTTGTGAATAATGATAGGAAACAGTGAAAAACTGTGTGTGAGTGTCGATATATGTGTTTTATTTCATTCGACCCAGAATTCTACAGTTGCTTAAGAAACATTGACAGTGCTAACGTGTGGTCGCGTCGTCCCGTTGTTGGCTGGTGCACTTTCATAATTTCTAATTGCTGTTACCACACTCTTTGAATGAACAGTAATTAAAAACACGAAAGTACGTTGGTGTTGTCATGAGAGAAAAGTAAATTTCAGTGAAATTAGTACAGGAAAGCAACTTGACGAAACTGCGCAGACCTGTCCGTGACTTCCGAAGTTTCGTTGTGGACTGGAAGGAACTCCCTCTGCATTGTTGTTGTAGCAGCATTCCGACACGTAGCACGTGAACCCAACCGCCTTGCTTCATGTAAATAAAGCCACTAAAGCTCATACATGCAATGCGCTGATGTAACAGCTATACAGCTGAACGAACTGACTACTCGAATCACCGAAGTGCACTGCAGCAGTGGTGGCGTAGTGCAACTCGCAGTGAGATCACTTTGCACCAAATTGTGCCAAGAATGGATGCTTTGCACCAAAACGCCCCTTAGGCGGAAAATTGCGTCGGGCCTTTGCCAAAGCATACTTCTTCACTGGCAGAACTGAAATCGGGAACAAAAAGTCGAGGTCTCCGAGGCCAGTCAGAGCAGTGTGGTTTCTCACTTGCGCATTTCTTTCTGATGGATGTGTACCTCGCTTGTGCTTTATTTGGGTGTCAATCAAATCCACGTGGCACCCGGAGTTCTACAGTTTCACTTTCATGAATTCTTGAGTTTATTACCCATGATCATATATTTCAACTGAGTCTCTCGACACCATTTCGGACTTGTGATGTAATAATCGGTACACCCCGAAGTTAGTTGGAATAATGATGCAAGTAGTTGTACTTGCTGAGCTTGACATTGCGAGTTGGCTTGCGGCCTCTGCGTATTGGTGAAGGAGCTATGCAGAAATAGCTTTAACGAAAAATTGCTCGGACGCGAAACTAAAATTGACTCCTATGAGCACAAGATGTGATGCCATGTTTTGTGAAGGCGTGCCTACAGGGATGGTGCACAAGGACAGGCGGCTTCACCATCGCCTTTGGCGTTCAGCGCCAGTGCAAGCGTTTCTGCCGCAGTGAGGTGATAATGCTCCCTCCCGTACTGCATGCACGCGTGCTCATGCTAGGGTGGCGTCGTCTGCGTGTGGCAGTCTGAACGCCGACCCATATTGGTCTGCGTTCAGACTCGGAGTCTCCAAAAGCTCTCCTTTATTTCGGACACCCACGTCGTGAGAGTGTCCTCATGGTTGTCAAACGAAACGAAGGCCGTGTCCGTCAAGAAAAACACGACATTGGACAGCTGAGTTGCCTCGTCCCGAAACGAGCTTCTCTATGAGGCAGGGTATGATGTTAAATAACTTGTCTCCGCAGAGGGAAGCGTGGTGGCAGGTTGGAGATCTCCCATACGCCGATCGACGCCCCGTTGAGGACAGTCATGTTGACAGCGTTGACAGCAATTTAGCATTTTCTAATCCATGACTGCTTGTTTCACCTAATTCCATCTTGTTTTGAAACTCTTCTTAAACATGCGTCATTGGCACGACCTCATGACTACAACGCCAGCATAACCGGCAGGGATAAGCACGCTGAAGCAGTCGCCGTGTGCCTGCAGTGATATGAAAGCCACTAAAAAACTAGTAGGTTGAAAGCAGGAGGTGGTTCGAGTGCATGAAAAGACCACCTGAAAAAGTGAAACTGGCTGGAAAGTGAACAAGGAGCTTTGTATTCACTAGTAATTATGTGTTATTAGTATAAGATGATTATTGTCAAGACATTATGCCTTGTAAGGGATCAAGTGGACGTTCGTCACGATTGCTTGTGTACGGTCAGACGAGAAAGGTATTGCGAGGACACGGGAGCATAAGAAGAAAATAACACATATTTATGTCACAGTGTGACGGAGATGAGGATGACGTGGACGAACACGTGATAAGCACATTTACAAAAGAAATGACGTACAAAAACAAGAAAAGCAAATGGGCTTAAGGTCCAGACAGTCGAACGTTCGAGAGAATATGGAAAACGACGCCTCACAGGTTGCGATGCATCCTTTGGTTGCCGGCGTGTCGGCTATGGTGTTTACTCCTCGGCCAAGGTGGCGACTCGGCACGGTAGCATCGCGGCGTCAGAAGTGGCAGGAGAGTCGGCACGGCGGCGACGCAATGACTGCCGGCGGAGGTGGTGACTCAGCACACCGGCGTCGCCGCGTCAGGAGTGGCAGGAGCCGGCCAACGGCTGCGTTACCGTGGCCAGCAGCTCTCGTGGCCCCCCTCGCGCTGGAGGCGGCTCCACCACAAGGCCTCCAGTTAGGCTTCCACCTTGACGTAGCCTCAAGCCACCCGAACACGAGCAGACGACACCTGCGCCTCCCCACGCAACGTCACTGCAGGCACCCTCGCGCGTCTGCACCAACAGGCAGGTGCGTCGTCTTCAGGGCCGCCCAGGAACAGCCGCAGGACCTCCAGGAACAACGCAGTCGTCTGGCGTGTTCCACTGAACCACGAGCTCTCTCTGCGTGCACCGCGCGAGCCTCTTCTTTTCTTCCGTGCCGCCGCCGCCGCCGAGCACGCCACCTGCCCCTGGCTTTGCCTTCGTAGCGGTGCTGGCATGAACGTCTTCAAAATGCACAAAAAAATGTTCCCACACACAAATTTCCCAGTAAATCGAGTCCATTCACTACACGCCTGTATCCATCCCCTCACAAGACATACAAAATCTGGAATGCCTATGTGATCAGTACTTAATATTGGAAAGGCAACTGTGAAGTGACATAGTGCGAGACTTTATCTGTTTGTCTTATTGTTTTGTTCTGTAGGTATGAGGAAAAAAGTAGCTGGTGCCTGGAAATGGCAAGAGCAATACTTTGATTTATTTTTTCAAGAAAAAAAATGCTGAGCTGGGCATGGTCAATACAGTATTGCCTTGTGTAAAAAATTTTCCACAAACACGACCTGAAAGAAAGCACCATGGTGGCTTTCAGTGGCGTAATTTTTTTTTTATCCAATGCACCGAGGCATTTGGGGTGGGTGTCGGCTGACAGCAGAATACTAGACAAGGGAAGGAGCTTGCATCATTTTTTTTTTCTTTGCCAAAGGCATTCCTGTAGAAAAGCGGCAGCGCTTTTTCTGATTTGAGTGTGGATGGCAGACCAACCATTCGAATGCATCAAGTCAGACTAATACCCCTGTCACACCAGGCAAATTAAGTGCAATTTAAGCGAGTGCACTTAAGCTCACTGAGTGCACTTACGCTCACGTGCTGCTACACGAGAAAGAGAAGTGTGCTTTGGAAATGTGCATTCCCTTATCGGACGTTGCCGTAAACTGCCCGAGGGTGAGAATAGCGAGGTATTTTTTGTTGAAATATTTGTTTAATACATAGCAACATTTCTAATAATGAAAACAATGTTTTAAAAATGCTTCTGGCGCCGCGTTATGCATTAGCGTATTTGTTTGCAAGCCACTGCTGCCGAGGCTACACTCTCCGTCATCATGAAGCCCGCGAAGTGAGTTCGGCGAACGCGCTAGCCTGCAAGTGTGCTTTGGCAGCGAGTGTCACTAAACGTTTCCCGTGTGACAGCGTGCGAATGACACTAGCTGTGACGTGTACTCTCCAAAGTGCACTTAAGTTGTCCCGTGTGACAGGGGTATAAGTTCTCGTGTGACAGGGGTATACAGAACAAAAAAAAAAAAAAAAAAAAACTGCAGCAGCATGTGTCGCAAACAAGATGTGCTGAGTGCTGTAAGATCCCCCAGTCCAGACCCATGCGGGTGTCACTATACAACTTGAGCAGCTCTTTCCTTTTTACAGTGCGAGACATTGGAAACTAGTGCTCTGTGTCACCTGATGAGAAAGCGTTGACAAATGAGCCTATCAACTCCCGGGCATCTTCTCTCATTGTGCTTTGGGAAGCAGTAAAACTTTGCTCTAGGTGATTTTGTGCGAGTATTGGTGCGTTGAAGAACACAACAAATCTTATCTTGTTTCCAAACACTGAGCCATAGTGCAACCACCAAACAACGAGTGTTTAGAAAAATCTGCAGGAAAATGTGAATAATCAGGCACGAGAGATGCTGCCGACGAGGATGACCAAAGGTTCTATCACACCATGGGCAAGACACTGCCCATGAGAGGCGCTTCTGTCAGCGGAGAATTACATGTGCCCCGTCCCCATTAGATATGTCTTGCGGTGACCCTTTTTTCATATGCCGTAACTGTAAAACAGCGTTGAAGTAGAAGTTTGTTCATACATTGCCCCCCAGGTGTACCCCTTCCCCCAAAGTTTTCCAGCTAACCCAACCCCCTGCCCTCCCCTGAGTTCCAGTAATGCCACGGGTAACATCCCCCAAAATCGAAATTCTGGATAAACACTTGCAGCATTGCATCCTGGGTTAGTAAACATGCCTTGTGTTCACCACATCATGGAAACGAGGTGTGTCACTGTAGAGGAGTGTCGCACTCTTCTTTCACTGCTCTCATACGAGTAAACCCAGTTAAAAGTTTGCTCACTTTATGGCAAGCTTAAGTGTGTTTGACCCGGTGCCAAAAGTGCTTGGTACTGTGCCTGCACTGTTCAACATGTCGAAGTCGCATGCGAATCCCCTTCGCCATCCTGCAGCCCGCACATATCGCAGGGGTCTGCAACTGTGTTGACATGGTGACAGTGGGCGCTTACGCAACACAACCAAAGGTGTGAACTTAACGGCCGTTCCAGCACTGAAGCGACGTCTTCCTGCTATTGTACAATCATCATTACCCACATGAAAACTGTTTCATAAGGGATTTCGTGGTATTGGAATAGCGAAAGACTCTGGTGCAGCAAAAGATGCGTGCTTGTCAAGTGCCGCAAACTGTGGCCGTATTTTTTTCTCGTTGCAGTGAGCACAACGCAGCTGTTGTTTCCATCCTCTCAGTGAGTTCTTATGTCATAACCTGCGAAAAAGCATATGGATACTCGTGTGTTTACTGGGATCTGTTTCAGGGGATATTGGCGCACTTACATCCGCCACCTTAGGACAGCAGCGCTGCAGAAGAGCTTCTGGCCACTAGCAAGAATGGTTCACCTGTCTGGGGTGGCCCCAATGCAAATTTGAACTGCAAGGCCAACTACTATTGGCCAAACCGCCTAGAACCTGTGGTCCTCCGTACAGGTGGTAACGCTTACAGGACGAGTGTGCTCGCCAGCAAGTGGCATCTTGGGTACACTCGTTCCAAGCCTCGTTTCACTCTTTCTCGATATACCAAATGGAGGAAGACTTGGCCTCTGTTACCTGTCTGCTCCGTCTCTCACCTTGTGTTGAGAATCTGCCTGTCACTCTCCTGTGGCTGGGCTGTGGACGAGCTGGAATGAAGCGAGTCAGTTTGGCTAAACGTTCGCATTGCAGCATGTGCCTGATGCCTGCTGTGATCCATCAACTCTAGCAGACTTCAGGTTGCACAATGATTCTTGACTGTACACCAGATTGACAACCAGCTGTTCTTTTTAGCAGAGGACCTTGAGAGTTTTGCTAGGAAACTGATGACAAGGTTTCTGAAGTGATCTGAGCTATTTGGATCTGCTGGAATTGTGAGCCCCTTGAAGATTCTCAACTTCAAGAATGTAGACATTGATCATGCAGCTGAGCAAGCTTCCGTGAAGGCTGCGATGTGTACAAGACATGTTCACATTTAAAGCTGCATGCAAACAATTTATTGTTGTAAAAAAGCCTATTTTGGATAAGAACCCCTCAAGATGCCCTCTTGTCAGGGCCTTCTGTAGGTTCTTGTCAGATGTGCTGAAAGCTTGATAGGCTTTAGAACGTTTTGAATGCCTTCACTGGAGCTAACTGGTTAAATGAGCGTCAACAAGATTTGCATTTGGTTATCCACACCGAGCATCTTTAGGAAAGGAAGCACTGCCTTTTGAATGGCATTTTCTTTGAAACATCATTTAATGTTCCTTACTTCATGCTTGAAGGTCTAAGATGTGATCAAATTTCTCCTTGTTTTAAGCCACAGGCAAGCTAGTGAGTTTTGAAAGGGGATTTGGCCCTAACCACCAAATCTGTCGAGAACATGAAGAAACTCCTTCGCATGTCCCAGGGAATTGTCTGTGATGTTGTAAAGAAGGTGGTCAGCATCCTTGAAGATGAAAGTAGAAAGCAGCTGCGGACATAGCTTCAGCAGCTGGTAACCGGTGCCAAGTAGAATCGGTGCTGCCGTAGGAAGTCGTACCAAGTGTATCGCGTCCTAAGATGGTTTGACCATGAAAGTGCATTGTCGTAAAAATTTCTTTATGTGAGTTGCACTAATTTATCTCTGAGTCATTAGACATTGCATGGATGTAGTTTGGCAGATTAAAGGGGCCATGAAACGTTTTCTAAAATTTTTTACCAATTGCATAACCAAAATCTTGGCCCTCCAAACTATGATAAACATTGTTTCATTGCACTGTCTGCATTGATTTACAGCGATAAAAATGCGGTTTTGATTTTACCACTGCGTGCTCCTCTCAACTCTGCAGTTGACGTCGTGTTAGTCGCCATCACTGGCTCCGAGATTCGAACTCTCTCGGAGGCCATTGGAAAAACAAATTGTCGTGCAGCCTTGCTGCCCCATGGCGTCGCCACACTGGTCCAACTACTTACTTAATTTCTAGCTTTCATATAAATATCTCATTTTAAGCAAATGGAAGCGATATACTTATTTTTTTAAATGTCTTAAGGTGATGCCACTGAATAGTGCCTATGCCGGCCTGTGGTGTGTCACATGGTTGTTTTGGGAGCACAGGAAAGGTAGGGTTTCAAATGGGTGTCATTAAATGTACACTGAATAATGTGCCAAAATATTTTGGAATAAGCATGTTGAATGCATATTGAAGCAGAAAAAATTACGAGGTAGTTCCATATTCTTTTATTGACCCCTTTAACGTTCAGTCATATGCTTGGTGCAAGGAAAGCATGTGTGCACCACATGTGATTTTATTATTGTTAATGATGTAAATGACAAGCATCATTCAGTTAATTATACATTCATACCTTGCCATGCTAGTTTTGGTATACACAAAGGGAACAATATGCGAGTTTAGATTTTTTGTACCATATAAGCTGTTGATTCAGGATGGTCCACATCTGATGAGGCATTTAAGGTTTTCACCTTGGTAATCTGTACGAAACGAAAATGGATAAGCGGCTATAAAACGCTGATACTAGACAAGGTAAAATGCACCAGGCTGTCATATTCAAGAAGCAGGTTAGCAGTTTCTTTGATTATGGGGATGAGCAGGAATTAGCAGCAGGGGCAGATCAGGCACATGTCCATGTGTCCTGCCAGATTTCATTTGAAGTACCTTCAAATGAAACCAGTAGGGGTGTGTGAATATTGAAAATTTTTTAATATGACTCATATATGAATAGCTACCTTTGTATAACAAGTATCAAGGCACGAATGCACCTTCAGTAATGTTATTTTATTTAACATACATTAGGTAAGAAAAAAAAACTAATTAAACTGTAATGGGAAACGTATTGCTACTATTGGGAACACTGTGTAGCCGGTCACATTGTAATTTTATTGGTGAAATATCGTGGTATAAATGAAGATCTCGTGGAGAAGAACGCTAGGTGTTCTGCATGGTCAGGCCACACAGTGCCTGTCGGAGAGGCCCTGCACAAGGATGTGTCTGCATGGTGGCAGGGCAGAACATTTGATGGCTTCCTAAAAGCATGCAATATGCCAGCATGCTCCAGCAGTGCTGCTGGGCACGTAGTTGGAGATGCTTATTTGATAGGGCTTGCTGATGGCCGAAATCACACTAGTGCGCACGGCTGATGCCACGTGTGGTGTTGACTCACACGGGCATTGCCAGCAGAATGTAGGAGGAGTCGCTTTGGTAAGATGAGCGGATCGCGTATTAAATCTTTCAAAATGTTTGGATCACTTCAAATGTTCAGAAATTTCGAGTACCTCATTTTCAATCGAATACGAATATTGAAAAATGTAATAATCAATGAATATTTAACACTTTCTAATATTGTTTACACTTTGCCACAAGAAAATGCAATTCCTACTAGGGAATCACTCAGAGGATGGTTTGGAAGGTGAGCTTCATAGCAAGACTGGCCTTCATATTCTCCTTGTATTGTTGAGGTGCATGACTTCAAAATACATTATTACAATACATTATTACAGTTTGTACAGTGGTTTGATCATGCACACAATTAGCACAGGCATATGTGCAAGAATAGCGCAGCCGTGCCTTTGAAATCAACAAAGATGTGCAGAGAGTGCTATTGCTTGCACAGGGTCTACCAA